>VMDO01011104.1:12237-68544 GCA_007922755.1 Pedetes capensis | reverse complement strand
TTTTTTCCTTATTTATATAGACTCAAATTTGAGGTTTTTTTTGGTTTAAATCTTCTCTGAAGGATTCTTTAAAAATATATTTTTTAGAGACAAACTGCTGGCAATGAATTTTCTCCATTTATATTAATCTCAGAAATGCTTTATTTTTCCTTTGTGTTTGAATGATAATTCCATTGAAATAGAATTCTAGATTGGAGGACTTTATTCCTAGTCACAACAACAAAAAACAACATTTCATTCTACATTCTTCTTGTCTATGTGGCTTCTGAAAACACATCCAATGTAATTGTTATCCTTGTAACTCTGTAGATAAGTGAATGGTTTTGTTGTTGTTTTTGTTAGGTGTCCTCAAATCAGGTCCAACTCATAGAGACTCTATGTACAACAGAACCAAACACTTCCTGAGACTGCCATGCCTGGACTATGTCCGTGTTTTCCTGCTACTCATAGGGTTTTTGATAACTGATTGTTTTTGGATTGTTTCAGGAGTAGGCTACCTGGTACTTCTCCCATGTTTTTGTAGGGCTGGGGATTGAACCCTGGGCCTCAAAGGGTGCAGAGCAAAACTGCCAACTGAGCTAAACTCCAGCTCCTAGTAAATGTTTTATTCTTGCCTTTTTTATGTTGTCTTTCTCTTTGGCCTTTCATAGTTTACATATGGTACAACTTGATGAACTTTTTGTATTCATACTACTTAATGTTTTCTGAGTTTTACAAATCTGTAGTTTAGTGATTGTCATTCATTTTAGAAAACTATCAGCCATTAATTATTACTTCAAGTATTTCTGCCGTAATCTTTTTTTATCCTTCTAGTATTCCATTTTTATGCACTCTATACATTTTAGAATTTGTCCACTGCTCTTGGATGTTTATTCTGGTTTTTGTTTGTCTGTTTGTGTTTACAATTCATTTAAGAAGGTTACTATTGATTTCTCTTAACCTTTTGACTACCACCAGGACACATATGTCAAAATGTGGATACGTATGAATTTGACAGAAAATCCAGGAAGTGATGGGAAGAGGTATTTTACAAGCTCATATTGTGCATTCCAATTATTGTGCTAATCATATTTTTGTTTTGTTTATTGTAATGAAGAGCTTCTGGAAATAAAATACCTATTGCCATACATTTTAATTTGATATTGGTAGTCAAAGGATTAAGCTCTCTGGTCCATCTCCATCCTTCAGTTATACATTCAACAGATGAATCTGTAAAAATTATTCATTTCTATTCTTCTGTTTTGTATTTTACATTTTGTTGTACAATATATGCTAATATTTAAAAATTATAAAATTGCCTTGGGAAACCACCTGGGAATACCAGCTGCTGCAGGATAGGGAGAAGGACCTGGCAACCCATTCCCAAAACACTCTGCCATTGAAAATCCTATGAATAGCAGAGAAGCACTAGACAATAGTGCCAGGAATGGCACAGTGTTAGAGAGTGTTTCATTTGTTGTACAAAGGGTCACCATGAGTCAGACCCAACTCAATGGCACCTAACAACTACAACAAAATTTGAAAACATAAATTACCTCCTTTGTGATTTTCTACAACACAGGACAATCTCCATATGGTTCTTTTATGGTAATAAAGCATCTTACTATCTTTTAAAATCTCTTAATCTATTAGCTTCATATCCAGTATATTTTATGGGGCTACAGTAAAGTTCTTGTTTTCCATGATAATCTTGAGATATGAACAGGACTAATATATTCTTTAAGTATAAGGAAAACAGAGGTTTTAGAATTAAAATTATACATATGATCATTTTGTTCTGAATTGTAGATGCAATTCAACTTAAGAATCTAGAGAATTTAGTATCATACTTGGACCAAAGTTCGCTCTTCTACACAATGTGGCTTATTGTCAAATATAGGTCATTTGAAGCTCCATTGAATCCCAAAGGCTTCTTGAATATGTCACTTTCTTATACTCAAAACAGATTGGGAATCACATGCGAGGCTGTCTATGTGCTATTGGCACATTAAAAATCCCCTAGGTTTCTTGAACCTTTTCTCATCGTAAGGGGAAAATGATGCAAGCACCACAGTTAAGCAGAGAACATATGAAGCCTAACCTGAGAAAAGAAATGAATTCTGCTTTTTATGGTTATTAATACAACCTAAACCTTTGGAGGGCTGGGATTTAGCTCAGTTGGTAGAGCACTGCGCTGCAGTCTCTGAGGTCCCAAGTTCAATTCCAGCACCGCAAAAATGGGAGAAGGACCTGGCAATCCACTCCCAATGCAATCCTGAAACAATCAGCCATTGAAAACCCTATGAGGGTCGCTATGAGTCAGATACCGACTCAACAGCACCTAACAACAACAACAACAAACCTTTGGAAGACTTCTAAATACTTGGGGAATGTCACAGTGTTCTAGTAGGCTATCATTCTTTCTGGTTTTAGAATTTTTTTTTTTATTGTGAAAGTAGGAGCTGCCTATAGCCCAAAGGTGCAGTTTTCCATAGCCATTGTTATGGTAGTGATGATGATCCAGTAGATTATTCAAGGGGCATGGGAATATTTTGTAGTGCATCAGCAGTGCTATAGGGCCCAGTTCTTCCAAGTAGAGAGATTTTTTCCATAGCTGTGTGAATACAAAGATCTATGCATCAATAGCACATAATTATTCCACCATTTCCGACATGTTTTTCTTTTACAGAGTAGGAAGAAGGATTGTGTATGATTTTCTGCTAGTAAGTGATCTTTTCATAAACTAGAAGGTGCACAGGGGACATATGGAAAGTCTGGGAGGAGAAAAAGTTACATTGACTTTTACCAGTCTTTTAAAAGTCTGAGAGGGAAAATACAATGCTTCCATTTTCCCCAGAAGTTTATTGCCTGGCAATGTGCCCTCTCCTTTCATCATTAGAATGGTAGAATCATGATTTCACTTTGAAGGAAGCAGTGTGGTACAGAGATTGATGGGCTGTGTGATATTTGGCTCCAAGAGACATGAGTTTTGTAGCCAAGTGCTCAGGCTCACAACACCAACCAGTTGTATGGAAGTGTTTTGCATCTTAAACTTCTTGTGCACCATTTCACAATCCCCCTGGCCATCCAGTTGCTCCTATAACACCTTGCTTCATGTAGGCCTTGCCTGGCTGTTCAGCAGCAACATGAACAGCACATTGTCTTGGCCAACACAGTAAAAGTTTTTGCTTCATGCCCTAGAGCATCTGTAGTGTGTACAGATGGGACTACCAAAAACAGATGCTCTGTGATCATTCACATGCAACCTAGAAATGCAGGCTCATGGCCAATGGGAGCAAGACTTAATGAATAAAGATGCCCCTTTGTGATTCCCTCATGCAGTGCATTTTGACACATATTTCATAAAGCTCTTCAGAATTTCCCACTGAGATTGATCACTAGTTGTTCATATTGATGACTACCTTGATTATCTATTGTGCTATTGGCTTTCACACCCTCACCATATTAACTTATGTTCTCTGCATTCCTATTATATATTAACATATTACCAAACAAGCTACCTTTACCTACACCAGGTTCTCAGCTCCAGAGAACATTTACTTTAAATCCTCCATCCTTGATGTACGGTCTGTCTACCATCAGCATGGACATCACCTGGAAAATTCTTATGGCTGTTCAACCTTTGGGAAGTTCCAGAAGGACAGAATCTCAATCCACATCTCAGTAAAATCCTATGTGTCCAGTAAATCTTGGAAAATACTGGCTTAAAATTTGAATGTCACAGCATCTGTGTGAAATGACAAATGAGAGTGCATCACAGTCAAGAAAAATTATTTAAATAAATTAAGCAGACTGACAGAGGGACCCCAGAGTATACTGGAAACTTTGAATTGGAAGGCATGTCTGCGGTACTGTTTAAAGGGTGGAGCACTTCAGCATTGAAAATTGGTGGATACTGTAAGTAACACAGGTTCCCCTTTTGGCAGAGTTTTCTAGGTAAAGAACACATGGATTCCATGAAAGAATTTTCATAACTTTTGCAGCACGTTGTGGGCTCAACAAAGACATGGAGATATTAGATATATTTGACAGCGTCCTACTGTGTCTCTTCCTCCCCAGAAATTTAAGCTATTATACTTAAGAAGTACCAGCCATGGGCAATCTGGGATCCTGCTAAAGCCCAACCTTCTATTCTAAACTTACCCAACCTTTCTACTGCCATCTGCTTTTAACTCTCAGTCCCATTTACATGTATTTCTGATTTCTCTTTATGGTCCTAAAGACACAATTTGGTCTCCGAGACTCCAAGGAATCCAACCGTCGTTTTTACTCTTTCAGAGTCCTTTGAGGGCATCAACAATCATAGAAACCACTGGAACCAATGATTCCTTTAGATTTTCTAGATTTTCTTAAAGGTCAAGGAGTAACTTGGAGTTCAGTGAGTTGTACATGCTGCTACTATGACTATTCTGCTCATTATAATAAGATTTGCATATTTTCATAAATTTAAATTGGTTAAATTCAATATAGTTATTATTTTTTAATAAATGCAATGTTATTATAATGGAAAAGTGTTCTAAAACATAGTGACTACATAGAAAAATAGAAATAAAAATGTTCCACTTAAAAAAAAATCAATTTTCCCCCCTTAGGCAGGGAAAAAAGAAAAAAAAAAACCTCACTGAATCAGGTTATCATTTTGAATGCTTTAATTTTTTCCTTCTTATGATTTTCTCATTCACTACAATTTATTTTATCAGCAGTTTATGAGGTTCCCTTGGATAGAAAAATGACGTGCACCATGGTGAGATTATTTCCCTATTTCATTTTGATTATGAATTTTGTTTCCAGAATGTAAGAAAATTCTAAAATGAGCCTTGTGATTTGAAGATGGATAATAAGAATCAAGAAATCAATACTTAGTAAAATAATTTAGAAAAAAAACAATTTTTTTTTTTTGCATTTGAAGATTAACTTGGTTGTTTGTCTCTCCTTATAAAATTACTTTTGCTCAAGGCCTACTGTGCAGAGGAAGCCTTAGGGAAATAAAGTGGTGCATTTTTCATTGTCTTCAAATCTATTTTCTGCTTGAATGGAGTCAGCATTAAATTTAAACCAAGAAAATCACTCGTTGATGAAAATCTAGGCATAAGAAGCATGGCAGAAAGGCCCAGTCTCTTCTGAATGTGGAATTTTAAGTCACTCAGTGCACATATTTCTGACTACATAAATGCCTGGAGTTTGATCTAACATGCACCTTAATCACCTAACAAGAGAAGATTCTTTAAAGAACACAAGTATTTCTATTTATAGTAAGGTAGTAGAACAAAGAGTCTCACCTTTTAGATTGGAGAGACCTGGCTTTGAACATTTTTCCTTATATTTATCAGACATGTGATCTTAAGTAAGACACGTAAGCTCACTAACTTGTTGTCTAAAGCTGTGTGTACTGAGTGGCGGTGTGCTCCTCCAGTTCCAGCTACTCAGGAGGCTGAAGCAAGAGAATTGCTTGAGCCATTAGTTTGAGTCTCGCCTGGGCCAGCTTGAGAGACCCTGGCTCAAAACCAAACAAAAACAAAAACCAAAAAATAGTTGTATAACTACTATAACCCATGCCAATTCTTTTTGTTAGCGTTTTCTTAAAGTGTCAATAGCCATACAATCATTGATTCTAAAAAACATTTAAGGAAAACAGTCATCAGTTCCCAGGGCCATACATACAGGCTCAGTGTTTAAAGCATGTTTATTCTCAGTCCACAATACTTTGTTCATTAAGTTCAAAATATAGAAGTTTATAGAATCTAATTGGACAGTGGCCTACATAAATCCAGTGTTTGTGGTTTTTTCTTTCTTTTTCTTTTTTTCATTTCTTCCTACTTTAAAATACCCATTACAGTTTCTGGAAACTATTAACCACTTGATAATCACTAATTGTTCTCCCTCTGAGAATAGTCAATAAGTGTAGGAAGTTTGAAAGGATTATTTCTTGATATATTCTCGCTTTGGAGTTCTCTGTTTGAAGGAAAAGTGGGAGAAATAATTCAAAATCCAACAGCATTTTATGTTAGAGAAAGAGCTATAAACAAGCTGGTTGTCACTAACCAGTGTCCCAGCTTGATGGCTCAAATTTTTTTCTTCTTTAAACTGTGTTAATTTTTCAGAGTAATATGTTGCTGCAGGGAGAGAAATGACTCTTATAGCAGGTGACATATTTCACCCCATGAGGCATTCCTGGGTAAGTTTGCTCTGCCTTCACTTCTCCACAACCCCCTGTTTATTTTCTACTTCCCGGTAGAGAAAACTGGCTTCAAGTGTACAATTTTGAGAGCAGTGCTTCAGGAAGGAAGGATGCAGCCTGGATGGAGCACAAACAATGGGGCACCTGAATGTTTTCCAGTGACAAGTGTTGGGTTCTGTGTGCTGGTTTTCAATGCAGCTCACCAGGCTGGGTGACTTTATGCAAAACAAGGGCTCCAGGGAGAGGTAATTTACTTTTTGCTTAACCCAATATTTTAACTAACAAATTTTCTTGGTAGACTGTTGTTGTTGTTGTTGTTAGGTGCCGTCAAGTCGTGTCCGACTCATAGCAACCCTTATAGGGTTTTCAATGGCTGATTGTTTCCGGATTGCCTTGGGAGTGAATTGGCACATCCTTCTCCCATTTCTGTGGTGCTGGGAATAGAACTAGGGACCTCAGAGACTGCAGAGTGGCGCTCTACCAGCTGAGCTAAATCCCAGCCCTCTTGGTAGACTACAAATGTTAAATTTTAAATAAGAAGAGAAGGAAATAGAAGCTGGAGAGAGGGAGGGAGAGAGAGAGAAAGAGAGGGAGAGAGAGATATGATGGAGAATTATTCATTTATTTAACCAATATTTAAGGAGTAATTATGATGTACCATGCCTATAATTCTATAATTTCTGGGATCATAGAGGTCCAAGGTATGTAAATGAAAGTGTCTAGACAAGGGGGGAAAAAGGAAAACAAATATGTAAATAAATAAAAATTTATTTTAGATTGGGAGAATGGACATGAGGAAATATATAAAGGATGTAATGCCTGGTGAAAAAGGATAGGTGCAAGGAAGAAATTTTTACAGAATGCAGCTTTCACACAATAAAATTTGAGCATATAAAGGAAGTATGATCCTTTTGCTCTGATAAAGATAAAATAACAGGGACTGTATGTACCTTTGACCTGAAATATCCCCTCTTCCCCCAAAACAAATAAAACAAATAAAGCAAAGTTGTTCAACACATTAGACACCAGGCAACAAAAGCATCACAGACATCAGACCTGAGAAATGTCAAATAAACAGGAAGCCTTTCTATTGGCACAGCTTACTGTCCTGAAAAAGCTGCTAGGGAGCAATGCTGGGAATAAAGCACAGGGCGCCTTCAGCTGCCTCCCTGAATTGAAGAGACAGGACTGAGGATGTGGAATATATTGTTGCCTGGAGATCACAGGGCAGGACAGAGAGCCTGAGCAGAGTGCTGCCACAGAGAAAATTACACATATCTGCAAAGGGATTCCATTGACTGTATTTTCATGGGAGGAAATGAAAGCAGGCACTCCAGTCACTGGCCCAACTGAATCCATTTTGTCCTTCTCTGCCTGTATTTTGCCTCTTTAACTTTTGTTCCTCCCAAGCCACTCTCTATTGCAGTTTCCCTGAGATTCTAGAAATGGTGGGACAAATGACTAAACACCTTTATGACAAGGGATTAAAGGACTCAAACTATGACTGAGCAGTAGTAAAGCTCATGGGACAGATCATCCTATGATGAGATCATGATCCAAGTGAGTTCAATTACCCATGATGGTGAGGCAGCACCCTGGAACAGGAGTAAGCTCTCATGTGAACTAGAGTGTTCCTCTCACATGATGACAGTAATAAAGATTTCTGCAAAAATCTTTGCAGAGCCAGAACTGAGAAGGATGATACTTTTCTCTTAAAGATGAAGTAACAGGGACTACATTTACCTTTGACCTAAAATAATCCTTCTCCCCCAAAAACATATAAAATAAAGTTATTACAACCATATTTTTGTGTACCAAATGGTAAGTGGTGCCATCAAACACATAAAAAGACACTATCCAGGTTTTTAAAGATTAAAACATGGGGTGAAATATATGCTGTATGGATTTTATGCAATGTAGTTCTTACAGAAAACATCAATGATTTATGAGATAAGGTTGTGTGACCTAGTATATGTGCAATCATAATTCCTGACCTGGAAACAGGATTCATACAATGTATTTTAAAAATTAATTGATAAATAATTTTAAAACCTCATTAAAATGAAAAGTAGATTCAAGAAATACATAAACCCCAAGCACAATACCTAGGAACAAAATAATGAAATTGCTCAAAACTACTGATAAAGACAAAAATCTTAAAAGTACATATTAAGAGCCAGGTGTGGTGGTGCACACTTGTAATCTCGGCATGGGGGAAGCAGATGCAGGAGGATTGCTAGTTTGAAGCCAGCCTGGGTTACATAAGGACACTCTGTTCCACATTACAAGGATGATTAAAACAATATCTTTTATACAGAAAGAAAATCACTCTATCTAGAAATATACACCAAGAAAAAGAAACAAAGCACACCAGAAATGGTAAATTATGGGTTAAAACCCTCACATGCCTGTCAGTTTGCTGTATTGTGGGGGCTTATGTGTTGCTGTGATGCTGAATGCTGTACTACTGGTATTACAATGATGCCAGCAGTGTCATCCTTTGTGGAAAGGTTTCAGATGAGCTTCCAGACTAAAAAAGACTAGGCAGGAAGACTGGGAAGTCCACTCCCAAAACAATTACTCATTGAAAACAGTATGAGTAGCAGAGAAACACTGTCAGATATACTGCCAGAAAATGAGACCACTAGGTTGAAAGGCATTCAAAAGACAGCTGGGGAAGAGTTGTTTCATCAATATAGAGTCTACTTTAATGATGAAAATGGAGTAAAGCCCCACAGAATCATTATACCAAGAAGAACTGGTGGATGATCAACCATTTCAAGAGGTTGTATATTATCAGGAACCAATGTTACTGAAGGAAAAAATGGAAGCTGCCTTGAAGGAATTGGTGAAGCACACGGCTCCAGGGATTGATGGAATACAAATAGACATGTTTCAACACACAAATGCAGCACTGGAGGTGCTCACTTATTTATGACAAAAGATTTGGGAAACAGCTACCTGGCCAACTGACTGGAAGATATCCATATTTGTGCCTATTTCCAAGAAAGGGGATCCAACAGAATGTGGAAACTATTGCATGATATCATTAATATCACATATAATGAAAATTTTGCTAAAAATCATTCAAATGAGACTGCAGAAGTATATAGACAGGGAACTGCAGGAAAATCAAGCCAGATTCAGGAGAGGATGTGGAACCAGGGACATCATTGCTGATGTCAGATGGATATTAGCTGCAAGCAAAGAATACCAGAAAGATGTCTATCTACATTTTATTGACTATGCAAAGGCATTTAACTGTGTGGATCACAACAAATTATGGTTAACACTGTGATGAATGGAAATACCAGAGCACTTATGTACTCAGGAGTAATCTGTACATGGACCAGGAAGCAGTCGTTCGAGCAGAGCAAGAAAACACTGCTTGGTTTAAAGTTGAGAAAGGTGTGTGTCAGGGATGTACTCTTTCACTGTAAATCTTCAATGTCTACGCTAACCAAATAATCTGAGAAGCTGGACTTTATGAAGAAGAACGTGAATCAATAAGAGGAAAACTCACTAACAACCTGCGTTATGCAGAGGACACAATTCTGCTTGCTGAAAGTGAAGATTTGAAACATTTACTGATAAAGGTCAAAGAACACAGCCTTCAGTATGCATTATACCACAATGTCAATAAAATAAAAATCCTTACAACTGAATCAGAACTCAGCTTCATGATAAATGGAGAAAAGATTGAGGCTTCTAGGATTTTGCTTTACTCAGTTCTACAATCAACACTTGTAGATGCAGCAGTCAAGAAATCAAAAGACATGTTGCATTGGGAAAAGCTATGGCAAAAAGATCTCTTTAAAGTATTGAAAAGTAAACATGTCACATTTAAGATAAAGGTGTGTCTGACTGATGCCCTGGTATTTTCAGTTACATCATATGGTTGTGAAAGTTGGAGATTGAATAAGGGAAACAGGAGAAAAATTGATGCTTTTGAATTATGGTGCTGGAGACAAATATCAAATATACCATGCCTACCAAAAGGACCAATAGATCTGTCCCAGAAGAAGTGCAACCTTGGAAACAGGGATGTCTAGATTGTGCTTTACATATTTTGGACATATAGTCAGGAGGGACCAATCCCTGGAGGAGGACATCATGTTTGGGAGAATGGCAAGTCAATGTAAAAAAGGAAAACACTCAACTACCTGAATTGACACAGTTTCTGCAACAATGGGCTTAAATGTAAATAAGATCATATGCCTGGCACAGAATAGGGGAGTGTTCTGTTGTACATAGTGTTGCTTTGATTTGGACCCATCTAGAAGGCACCTAACAACAACAAGAACAATGAGTAAATATGTAAGGTATTTTCCTATGAGTTAAATCAGTTTAAATAATAATCATGTGTTTAAACAAAATAATTTAGTGGACATGTTACGTAGATAAAAGTAAATTGTATATAAATAAGAGTACAAATATCAGGAGAGGATAGATATAATATACTACTGTAGGTTTCTTATATTATGAATGAAGTGATATTGTAGTTTAAAATAGACTGAAAAATTATGCGAGATGCTAAACCCTAAGGTAATCACCAAAATAAAAAAGAGAATTGCAAAAGAATTATAGGCAGTAAATATATACAGGAGACAAATTGGATCATCAGAAGTTGCATTAATATAAAATAACACAAAGAGCAGAGAATGAACCATAAGTCAATGCAGGAAACAAAAATTTTATGAATTTTGTATGAAATGTTCACTCAAAGGCTCATATGTTGAAAACTTGGTCCCTGGCTGGTAGCACTATTTTTGGGGATTGGGGGTTACTTGGGGGTTGAACCCATGCCTCACATGTAGCTTGAAAGTAGTCTCCCACTAGGCTGCACCAACAGCCAATTTTTTATTGTGTACTTTGAGTCAAGGTCTCTGTATGTCACACAGGCTGCCTCTGGCACTGAACTCATGATCCTTCTGCCTCTCTCTCCTGCATCCCTGAGATTACAGGCGTGTGCCACCCTGCCGAGCCTGGTAGCAGGACTGAGAGGTAATTAGATCATGAGTGCTCTGACTTTATCAATGGAATAATGTATTGACGGATTCAAAATTCAGTGGCATAATTACTGAGAGTGGTGAAAATTAGAAAATGAAGCCAAGCTGGAAGAAGGAGGTCCCTGGGGGCATGGGAAGACACACCAAGTCCCTAGTCTCTTTCTGCATTAATTATCACATGCTTGCCCTTTTCCCTATACATGCTCTCCATTTGAATCCTTCTGTTTATCTCTCCAAGTGCTTTCTCCTAATCTCTTTGGTTTCTGATTTTTCCTTTGGCTCACTTTGCCAAATAAATTGGCTACTGAACCAAGACATGGAAGTCCCACTCATCTATCCTATGCAAATATCTCACTACATTCTCTATAGATTTCCAACCTCTGATCTCAGCAGGATCTACCACAGGCTGAGTAAATTTTGTTTGTCTTTCTCACAAAGACTTTTCTACTACCTGTTCTTCATATTCCTAATCCCCTCCTGAGAATCTTAAATTGTAGATTTGGGTAGGTACACATTTAAGACAATTCAACTTCAGCATAATTCATATTGAGACAAAAATAATCACATTTCATTCTCTATAATCAAGAAGTTGTTGTTATTGTTAGGTGTTGTTGAGTCAGATCTGACTCATAGCGACCCTATGTACAGCAGAATGAAACACTCTCTAACACTGTGGCATGCCTAGCACTATGTCTGAGCTTTTCTGCTATTTGTAGGGTTCTCAATGGCTAATTGTTTCACGAGTGGGCTACCAGATACTTCTCCTATTTTTGTGGTGCTGGTGATCAATCTCAGGGCCTCAGGGAGCATAGAGCAGCACTCTACCAACTGAGCTAAACCCCAACCCCATGATCAAGAAGTAAAAAATCTAATTTCAGGGGAAAAGTGTGTGAGAAAATGCAGCTCCAAACCTTACCAGCAGAAAAAGAAAACAAAAAATTTCTCCTTGTCTGGAATCCTACGATGCTGTGAAATTAGGTCAATTATTTAAAATTAATACTTTAGAAACATGTGCAGTTGTCATCATACTCTTGGCAGACATTTACTTTTGTGCATATGACTATGTGTGTGTGTGTGTGTGTGTGTGTGTGTGTGTGTGTGTGTGTGTGTGTGTGTGTGTCTGTGTATGTAGTTATGGCCCACATAATGGTCTTTCTATCAATGCCAGGCTATATAAGTAGCAGTGATTATGTGTTTGTGGTGACTCTGGTGTAAACAAAAACATTGTGCTACCATTAGGTAAGACTATAGCAGATGCAAGTGCAGTGGTAAAGCACTTGGAAAGTATGTGTAAGGTCCTGAGTTCAACTGCCAATTACCAAAAAGAAAAAGAATATACATATATATGTGTGTGTGTGTGTGTGTGTGTGTGTGTGTGTGTGTGTGTGTGTGTGTGTGCGTTTGTGTGTATATGTATATGTATATCATACAATTGCATATAGTACATGCTGTAATACTTGATGCAAATGCATAAAGCAAAGACATGTAGAATTCTATCCCTCATATGTGTATAACTTCTAACAAATGAAAAAAATGTGTGTGCTCAGAGAGAGAGAAAGAGGAGAAACATATATTCTGTGACTTTTCTTTCTTCTTCTCTCTTCTTTTTTAGCTCATATTTTTCTGTGGGCGTTCCTCTGGTATTTGTCTGGGTGAGTGGTCAGCAAGGTCTAATAAAGCAGCTATATTTTATGCAGAAGCTCTACCTATTGCCATAACAAAACTAGAATATTGTTGCAAATGTCATGACATTATTCCTGGTTCATTTTCAATGTGTTTTATCTCTTTTTCTTGGAAGTTGCTTACATTATTTCTTAGAGCCTTTCTATAATATGTGGCTTCATTAACTAAATCAAAATGTGAGCTGATTTGGAATGGAGAAAGTCAGTCTTCTCAATCCTGATTCCTGTTCCTAAAGATGCTAATGAGATCATAACATTTAATTCAGATTGGCAGTATCATCTTTTTCCTTTGTAAGTCAATTTTATCCAAATTTTAAAAAATGAGGAGTAACCTTAAACTGTACCATAGAGCTTTATATCTCACATCTAGTCTATCAATAAGGTTTATTTTGGCATAACAGATATCAGATTGTCATCAGGAACTATGGATCATAAATCCTGTACCCATGACCCTTCCAAAGATGCCTGATCTCTTGTTGTCAGCCAGAGTACCGTTCCTCCCATCAAGAATTCATTCATCTATCGCAGCACAAAGGCTCAGAAGTTCAAAGGTATGGAGACAAGTGTTAGTCCTGCATTTTTTGGAATAGTAAATGTCATGTGAAAGATGAATACAGATATGTGGATGAGAATATTGGGAGAAGGTCCCTGGTAACAAAAGCATGAAGCCCATTTTTTAGCTTGTGTTAGTCATAGAAAGTCACTCTGATTTGTTAGTTATACATATTTTCTGGTAGTACTGGAGGTTGGGTTGGAGTTTAGCTCACTTGGTAGAGGGCTCCTCTGAGCAATCTGAGGCCCTGGGTTCCATCCTCAGCACCACAAATATGGGAAAGGGACCTGGCAGCCTACTCCCAAAACAATGCTGAGCAGTCACTCATTGAAAACCCAGTGAACAGCAGAGAAACACTGACATAGTGCCGGACCTGGCAGAGTGTCAGGGAATGTTTGGTTCTGTTGTATATAGGGTACTACTAGATGTACCAGACCCGACTTCACCTAACAAAAACATTGAATGGTAGAAGCAGGATTGGTTAGCTAAAAAGCAGGCACTCAAAATGCTACTTGAGCAGAATAATTAATACTTGAGTGGTTATTGATAATGAAACTACTGGCTTTCCATTGTTCTTAGGGTAAATGCTGAAGAAGTTTTTGTCATTTGCAGAGCTAGTTTTCTTTCAATGCTTTGAATTCTACCCTCTGTAACTGGAGATTGTACTAACCATCTTTCAAAATTTTCATGTAAGCAAAATCATTCCTCAGAGTGTAACGTGGAATCCACTTCTTGATGGGCATCTTCCTGGATCTCTGATATATATATATATATATATATATATATATATGCTGTGATATAGCTCAGTTGGTAGAGCACTGTGCTGCAGTCTCTGAGGACCTGAGTTCAATTCCCAGCACCACAAAAATGGGAGAAGGGCCTGGCAATCCACTCCCAAGGAAATCCTGAAACCATCAGCCATTGAAAACTCTATGAGGGTCGCTATGAGTCAGATACCGACTCGACAGCACCTAACAACAACAACATATAGATAGATAGATAGATAGATAGATAGATACACACATTTTACATTGGCTATTCTTTTTTTACATTATTTATTTATTGTCAGGATCTTGGATCTTAGTATGTATCTCAGTATGTCAGGGTGGCCTCAAACTCAAGATCCTTTAGTCTACACTCTCTGAGTGCTCTGATTATAGGCAGGTGCCACCATGACTGGTTTCTTACATTTTAATGATATTTTAATTGCTATAGTTACTTAGTGAATGTTTTACTATATTGTAACTTCTACAATAAAGTCAAGGATTGCAATAATCTTTGCTCACGAATTATCCTCAGTGTTTATAGCATACTAACTGCTGTATGTCTACAGCCGTACCACCCTAGAGTCTGATCCCGTCTGTTCTTGGAAGCTAAGCAAGGTCAGGCCTGATTCAAGTCCTTGCCTGGGAATACTGGGTGTTATAAGCTTGGGAGAAGGACCAGGCATCCCATTCCAGCAATAATCAACCATTGGAAACCCTATGAATAGCAGAGAAGCACTGATAGTAGTACCAGACATGGCACAGTGTAGTGTTTCATCGGCTATACATAAGATTGTCATGAGTCAGACCTAATTTGGCAGCACTTAACAACAATAAACCAACCTACTGTATGCTGGACACTTGAGAAGAAATTCTGGATGAAGAAATCAACAAATGAAAGAATGTGTGAGTCTATACATCCTATAAGTTTTCTCTGTGCATTGTAGACACAGAGAAATATGGCAAAATGTATAAACTGTACCTTTGTGGAAGTAATGCTCATTTTCACAGGGACTTGATATTTAGCATACAATGCAAAAATACATGGAAATGATTTAATAATGCTATATAAATAGTTATCAGAACACTTAAGAAGTATACAGAAATTTTCTCCGACTCCCCCTAAAGTAAGTTGGTTCCACTTACGCCATTTTTATTTCCATTCTATGTTTGAAATCTTTCTCCATTCTTCTGGCTCCCTGAACTCATTCAGTTCTTTCCTCAGGGAAGATTTCTTATATTAACCATGTTTATAGCATTCCTTGCTCGTCTCTGACATTTTTAGGCTTTAATTTTCTTCATTGTACTTATTACTATTTTGAAACAGATTGCTTGCTTATGTTTGTTTTGTATTTTTTAATCTTCTAGAATGTGAGAGGTGAAAATATTTTTCTGTCTTTTATCAGCACATTTTCCTGACAACTCAAAAAAAGATGAAGACCTAGAAAACACACCCAAATAACTTTTGAATGAATATAAAAATTGACAAAAGACAAATGTAGAAGTGGAGAAGACTAAAAATTTTACCCTGTGAAATAAAATTCTATATTTCTATAAATGTAGAATTAAAGACCTTCTAATTCTCAAACAGGCAGAAGAAATATATATGCTGAAAAATGAGTGAATTATGATGTATTTGAGGATTATTTTTTCTTAAAGGCTCTTACATGATGGTGAGGGTCAGGCAGACTGTGGAAAGATCTCAGTTATTGAATTTATGTTCTCTTCTCTGAGCAATAGACTAGAGAACATACAGAAGGTGTTCAGACTGGTATATAAAATGTTGCTTTTTGCATTTTAGGAAAATCAATTTGAGAGTTGGATGGAAATGAAATGGAAGAGAAAGTGGCCGCTGGCCAAAAACCCCAGCCAGATGATTGCTATCAAAATCTGGGGACCATTTTTAAAGCATCCCCCAGAAACCTCTCAGTTTTGTTTTTCTTTGAAATGTGGACCTGACAACGTTTAGTATTATAATTGTCCTTAAATAAGTCTGCTCTCTCTTATAATTTTAATCCTTTCTTAAAACTTTTGATGCTCCTAATAATGTTTATTTTTTGTTTTTTTAAATGACAAGTTGAAATTTATAATTTTACCAACTTATGGGTTCTAAAATAATGTTATACTTTATTACACATTTATAAATATGAAGGAGTGCAAGCAAAAAGAGGAATAAGAAAGATCAGAGACATTTTCTTAAGCCTTTTCTACTTAATATGCATGCTATCAAAGGTTAAGTTACATAAATGCATTTGTAAATAAAGGATAAAGAGACACCAAAGCAATACACAAAAAAGCCAAAGACACAGGGTGAAGGAGCCAAGAGAAGGTCAGTATTACCATATGATACTTAAAAAGAGATTATAGGATAGCCTATATGGAAGAAAATCAATGATATTAAAATGAGGAGAACTAGCATGTATCAGCGTGGCAAAGATCATCATAAGGGCAAAGATACTGCACGGCACCAACAGAGATGAACCTGAAGGATGTTACTCTAAATGGAATTAGCTAAACCCAGAAAGACAAACACTGCATGATCTCATATGTGGAATCTAAAAAACAGTCAAAGGCATAATAATAGAGGGTAGAATGGTAGGTAACAGGGACTGGAGAACAGGGAACAAAGGGGAAGAAATATTGATATAGGGCTACAAATCTGCAACATGCTAACTTCATAAATTCTAGAGATCTTATGTGTATCATGTGACTATGGTTATTAATAATGTATACTTGACATATGCTGAAAGAATAAATATGAATTTTTTTATCATACTCACTCATACACATATGGTAGCTATGTGAGGTAATAGATATGTCAACTAGCTTGTTTGTCATAATCATTCTACAATGAATACATATAAAAATTGTGTTATATTCTTCAAAAATGTTGTTGTTGTTGTTAGGTGCCGTCCAGTCGGTATCCGACTCATAGCGACCCTCATAGGGTTTTCAATGGCTGAGTGCTTCAGGATTGCCTTGGGAGTGGATTGCCAGGCCCTTCTCCCACTTTTGCGGTGCTGGGAATTGAACTCGGGGCCTCAGAGACTGCAGCACAGTGCTCTACCCACTGAGCTAAATCCCAGCCCTCAAATATGTACATTCCACAATAAGTGCATGTATAAAAACCACATGCCATCCACTTTAAACGTTTTCTTTTGTTTCAGTACTGGACTATGAACCCAGGGCCTTGCACATGCTGGGCAAATGCTCTACCATTAAGCTGCACCCAAACACATTGTTTATTAAGTGTAATTTTGTTTGTTAATCATAGGCCAAATAAGCTAGAGAAAAAAAAGTGCATTGAGCTGGGATTCAGCCCAACTTAGGCCCTAGCTCTACCTGCAGCTTGACACTGAGACTATTTATTTCTCTCCATGGAATGTACTCCCTGTATCTCTTAACAAAAGGCATTGGTCTCTATGTATTATTAAAAACAAGGGTTCCCTGATTCCTATGGTACTTCAAAATAGTAATGGATGCATGACAATCACCTTTGGTTTTCCAAAACTCACAAAGGAATTCTACTTTTTTCTGATAAAAATGCTACGGCGGGTATCTACAGCATGGAGATCCATTTGAGGTCTGTTCATAGGACTCATTGTAGTCAATTTGCATTGTTAATGGCTCTGATTAGTGATTATATACTTTGTGTCTGGGGCTGGAGCTTAGCTTAGTTGGTAGAATGCAGCTCTGTGCTCTCTAAAGCCATGGGATGGATCTCCAGCACCACAAAAAATGAGAGCAGGACCTGGAAGCCCACTCCAAACCAATCAGCCATTAAAAACCCTAAGAATAGCAGAAAAACACTGACACAATACTAGCCATGGCATAATGTTGGAGAAAGTGTCATTCTGTTGTACATAGGATCACTACGAGTCAGACCCAACTCAATGACACCTAACAACAACAATTTTGTGTTCATAACAATGGAACTGTTATTGCTGCCTCCGGATAGTTTACGTCGCAAGCAAAAGTTTGCCAAACATGGACTGAAAAGACGGACTCAGACTTTTAGGGGTCAAATGATGAATAGAGATCATTCAGCTTTTTTGCTGGTTTCCTGTAGGGAGATGAGGAAATAGGTTTTGGTTTTATTGGCTTGAGGAGAAACGCAGAAGATCTCAGCAGATCCAATGAAGAGTTAATGTTATAAAATGTTAATTTGTGAGAGGGAAAAACAAGCAATTTGGAATCTTGGGGCTATTTTATCGTCCTTTCCATGCTAGTTTTCTATGGACAGTAAAATTCTGTGTTGGTGATTATAGGGTTGCTATGTAGATTTCCCTTATGACTTTGGAACTAATTTGTTGACTTTACACATGAGATAAAATATTCTATTTCTGAACGTTCTCATTTTCCCCTAGTGGTGGAGGACAGGCAAAAAAAAAAAAAAAAAAAAAAAAAAAAAAAGTGGTGCTTTCTCATCCTAGATACTTGGCAAGCAAATCTACTTTCCTATTCGTAGAAAATAATTTAGAGCTTGTAAAAATGTTCATCTTTGGGAAAGAAAATTTTGAAGGTTTATCTAGGACATTACAACACACTATTTTAAGGACACATATAAGCTGAGAAACTAGTAAAATGTGGAGAGGCATGAATTGGCCTCTGAATCTGCCTTGATGCAGTCTCTGGGGTGGCCTAGTGACACATATATAATATCTGCAAATATTGGACTTTGTTGGGAGAGTTTTTGCCTTGTCCTTATGTCTAATTATTATTAGAGGCCTCTCTCACTGCCTGAGGGCCCCAACTTGGATGGTACATCTATATTAATTCCATTTAAGCTGAACTAGCTCTGTTGTTGTTGTTGTTAGATGCCATCAAGTCGGTATCGGACTCATAGCCACCCTCTGTACAACAGGGGAAACACTATTGTCAGTGCTTCTCTGCTGTTCATAAGGTTTACAATGGCAGATTAATTTTTGGGATGGGGTTGCCAGGTCCTTCTCCCAAGCCTACAGCTTCTGGTGTTCCCTGGCGGTCTCCCATCCAGGTACTAACCAGGCCCGACCCTGCTTAGCTTCCAAGATCTGATGGGATTGTATGCCACAGGGCTACGGCTGCAGGCGAACTAGCTCTAGGAACCCAGTTATTTAAAAAGTTTCTTACAGCTCCTACTCCATGCCCTGGGGATATCCAATGGGGGCCATATTTCCTTTGTTTGTGACTTTTGCCGTGGTACTTAACTCTATCTGTTTTACTTGATATGATTTTGATTTTTCAGACCTAAAAATTGGGTTTGATTGGCTTTATCTGGACTTGCAAATGGATTTACTCCTCTTCTCCTCATTTTTCCTTCTTATTTTAACCAAAAAAAGAAAGTATGAAAGAAAGAGAGAAGGAAGGAAGAAAGAAATAAAGGAAAGAAAGAACGGAAGGAAGAAAGAAAGAAAGAGAAAAAGAAAATTGAGAGGGCTGTTAGTTTTCCTAGCAAAAAACTAAAGTTTTATCTTTGATTCTCTTCATGTCCCCCTTGGGTTAGCTCTAATCAGTTAATGTGGAATGTAGCTGGGTTTTGGACAGCATTTCTGTCTACTTTAGGTCCATCAATTTCTTTCTAGTGGAGAGAGACAGACTTTGAATCTTGACTCAGAAACTGATTTATTCCATCAGTTATTTTCCTATTGGACAGCTATATGATGCTAGAACATCAATAGTTTTAAGCAATTTCCTATTTCTTCAATTTTGAAAAGGAGATGGTGAAAGGTGATTTTGTTGGGGGAAAAAAAAACGACAAAAATGTGGACCAGTTGCTCACTATATTACATGACATATAGTAGATATTGATTAAATGTTAGTATTCACATTTTTCTAATTCAAAATGCCAAACAAGAAAAATTATAGAGAGTTGACACATGACTACTCATAGCTTTTGACTTTCTTGTCTTAAAATATCAGTGTAATACCTAAGACATCAAATGTTCCAGTTTAAATCTGATTTTGTGTTTCTTTTGGTGGCATGAGCCAAATGTATATTTGAAAGCCTTGGATTATATAAAATTGAATACAATTGAATTATTTGGGAAGAGAAATTTACATGTGTTATCAGTAACATCATTTGCATAAGATATTCTTCTGTATCCTCGTTCCCTCATTTCAGAAGACATTTATGATTGAGAATAATATGATGCCTTATAAGCAGAACCTCAGGATCAGAATATGCCTACATTTGGTACTCCCTCATTCAGAAAGATATCCTCAAATCTGCAGGAAAATATCCTGTATTTAAAGAAAAGTGCATTGTCAATGGCAGTAGCGGGTTGCCTACACAGGGCAGTTGTGACTTAATACTAAGTATAAATCCTTTTAATGAAAAAGCAGGCTAAATCAATGATGAGGACTGAGGGAGAATGCAAAGTCATAGCACATGAACTTCAGCTCTTATGAGCAGTAGAGCCTGAATAAATGCAATAAAAATAAACAAAAGTAAAAAGGAATGCATAAGGAGAAAAAGAGCCCATCTTTATCTGGAAATATAATCTAAATATTAGCTGTCAAAAATCTTATATGTGCTGTTTCCTTATCTATTTCAAATAGAAATCAGATGTGTTCACAGTTTCTACTCCATATTTCAATTTATCTGCAGTCATATACCGATAGATGAAAAACTCAAAATCTCAGAGGCCATTTATATTTCCACTTAGTGTCCTAGAAACCAGTGATATAAGTTTATTGAAGACATGTGTTAACAGGGTGACAGAAAATTTACAAACTTACAGACTGGAGCAAGGAGAATTTTATTGAACTGGGCAATAGAAACACAACTTGTTTGTAAAGCAATATATCCACTGGTGGTTCTCATTCCTGTGTTAGTGTCACACAGGTTGTATGTTAACATATGGTTGGCTGTCCTGTACCCTATTTATTGACTCAATGGGTAGGAACAGGCTGGTTCACCTCATCCAATGCCAAGCCATATATTCATTCTCTTTATACCTTCCTTCTGAGTTTTTCTCCCATGTAGTAAGGTAACAAGCCAGAACAACAGACACAATATGGTATCATGAGATGAACTTGTGATTTATTCAAGGTGTTCGTGACTCTGTCAGTGCAGCAGTAATAAACCAGTTCTCTTTCAAAGACATTCTATGGTATGAGAAACAAATGTCCTCCCCATAGATAGGTATTGAGAGAAAGGCTGAAGTAATAACTCTCAGGGAGCAGTTTTATTATTTTATTCCCAGAGCCCTAAATCACATACACACATAGACACACACACACATGCGTGCGCGCACACACACACGTGCGCGCACACACACACGTGCGCACACACACACACACACACACACACCTACCTTTCTCTGAAGTTTTAACCTTCCAGTGTCTCAGTGTTAATACTTGACCTTGCCTGTCCTTGTTCTTTGTTTTCCCTGTTTCTCCCTGAGGCTGTACCAATATCAGCTCATTGGACTGGAATTGACTGATATCCTCAGGACATGTGCAATGTCAGTATACCATTCTGGTGCTCAGCTATTACTAATAGTTTGACCTTTGATTTGTTGTTGTTAGGTGCCTTGGAGTCAGATCTGACTCATAGCAACCCTCATAGGGTTTTCAATGGCTGATTGTTTGGAGATTGCTTTGGGAGTGGATTGCCATGTCCTTCTCTCATTTTTCCAGGGCTGGTGATGGAGCCCAGGGCCTCACAGAGTGCAGAGTGGCATTCTACCAACTGAGCTAAAATCCAGTCCTTTGAGGATTTCCTTTAATTTCTTCTAAGGACAACTAGGCAATATGGTGTATTTTTGTTATGTTTATCTTATATTTTAGGGATCCTACATTGCTGAGCTTTTTAGGAATCTAATCTGCTGTTGCTGAAAATGATATCATAGAATTCTACTTTTATTCATAAACAGAATGCCATTTTTAAAAAGTTCTAAGGAATTACCATATATAGAACTTCTTATCATGTGAATTTCCTGGGAAATATATTGCTGTTTTCAATTGATAAAGATTTCTTCCAAGGATTATTTTCCATCCCTTTCCAACTCTATATCATGAACCCCTGTGTCTTCATTCAGCACTGAAAGGTTTGTGGATGTTGCCCTTGCTCCCAGCAGGACCTCCTCATGCTCTGATATGCTATATCGTTGTTGTCTTTAGGTGCCCTTGAGATGGTCTGACTCATAATGACCCTATGTACAACAGAACTAAGTGCTCCTCAACACTGTGCCATGTGCAGCACTATTGTCAGTGCTTCTTTGCTATTCATTGGGTCATCAATGGCTGATTTGTTTCAGAAGTGGGCTTCTGGATCCTCCTGCCAAGCCTGCAACACTTCATATTCCTAGGTTGTCTTCCATCCAAGGACTAACCAGCTCCAACTCTGCTTAACTTTTGAGATATGATGAGATCAGAAGCCCAGGTGATATGGCTGTAGACTGGTGACACTATTGGACTCACATTTCCCACTTCCAACATTTCTTCTATGTTGTTCCCTTTAGCTTGCAAACCTTGCTGCTAATCCTCATACAGGAAAATTAAAGGTGTGTGGTGGTGGTGGACGCCTGTAATCCAACTATTTGAGAGGCAGAGGCAAGAGGATCAAAAATTGGAGGCCTATGTAACTTAGTGAGATGCTGTATAAAAATAAAAAATAAAAAGGAGGATGAAGTTGCATCTCAGTGATAGAGAGCTTGCAAAGTATTAGTGAAACCCTGGATTCAACCCCAAAGTGCCAAGTACACACACACACACAAGAAATAAAACACAAAGTTTAGGTCCTATAACATATCTTCTACATAGGCTTTATAGGTCTTAAAATCAGCCTAGGAGAAGGACATGACAGTCACATCCTGAAGAAAACCCTATGCAAAACAGGGAAATGTCAGACCTCCTAGTGCCAGGTATGGCATAGTGTCTGGGAGTGTTTTGTTATGTTGTACATAGAGTCGCTATTAGTTGGACCCAACTTGATGGCACTAACAATGATGACAGCAAAATCAACTTAAATGTAAATCTCTCATCTTGGGAGTAAGTGGATTTTAATGATTGGCAAAAAACTACAATGAAAAGTAAACTATTCATCATAACTCCCTCATCCATATTTCTTTCTTTTTTTTTTTTTTCTTTCTTTACTACTACTGCTACAACTACTACTATTGGAATACTCGGTGGGTGAACCCAGGGCCTTGCACATACTTTGCAAGTGCTCTACCACTGGACTGTACCTTTTGTGTGTGTCTCTGTGTGTGTCTCTGTGTGTGTGTGTGTGTGTGTGTGTGTGTGTGTGTGTGTGTGTGTGTGTATGCGTGCAGTACTTGGGATTAAACCCGGAGTCTCCAGCATACTTTGCAAGTGCTCCACCACTGGCTGAATCCTCAGCCCATTTTTTATTTTTTATCTTGAGACAGGGTCTTGCCAAGTTACTAGGCTGCCTCTGACTTCCAACTTACGATCCTCCTGGTTCCATCTCCCCAGTTGCTGGAATTACAGACATGAGCCACTGCTCACAGTTTTTCCATCCATATTTCAGACACAATTTATCAGTAGTGTCCTGTGTATCCTCAAGAAATAATTTAATCAAATACTTATTAATTATCCTTTGATTTTTAAACCTAACTATATTGCACAAACTATTTTTTCTCCATTTCTTTATGTTCCTTTTTTTCTTCTTTTCTTTTCTTTTCTTTTCTTTTCTTTTCTTTTCTTTTCTTTTTCAATATTGGAGTCTTGTGTGTCCCAAGCAAGGATGCTACCACTGAGGTGCAGCCCCCAGCTCCTTTTGAGACAGGATCTCCCTAAATTGCACAGGTTGCCCCTGACCTTAAACTTGTAATCATCCTGCATTGGCCTGTGAATTCATGGGGATACAGGCTTGTGCCTTGGTGCAGGGCTTTGTATTTTGTATTTCTTAGTCATACAAAACTGCAGCAATACCACTGTGGCATGTGATCTCATCAGATCTTGAAAGCTAAGCAGGGTAAGGCCTAGTTAGTACTTGGATGGGAGACTTCCTAGGAACACCAACTGCTGTAGGCTTGGGAGAAGGACCTGGCAACCCACTCCTCCCACCCCATGCCTAAAAAAAAAAAAAAAAAAAAAAAAAAAAAAAAAAAAAAAAAAAAAAAAAAAAAAAAAAAAAAAAAAAAAAAAAAAAAAAAAAAAAAAAAAAAAAAAAAAAATCTGCCATTGAAAATCCTATGAATTGCAGAGGAGCACTGAGAATAGTGTTTCAGCTGTTGTACATTAGGTCATTATGAGCTGGACACTGACTCGATGGCACCTAACAACAAGCCACACAGATTGGAAATTGCTCCCTACCACGCAATACTTTATTAAGCAATTACAATTCTCAAAAAGCTTTTATGTTATTGGCTTATATATTTGCTTTATAATTGAGTAATTTCCTTCTTTGAAGACCAGGATAATTTGCTCATATCTGCATAGCCAGAATGCCAACAAGAGTGACAGACATAAGTACATTCTAGTTTAAAAGTTTTTGAACAAATTAAAATGGTTTTAGTTTCAACTTGTTAATGTATCTTTATTTCAATGAGTAATGTTCATACTGTGTCAACATTTCTCAGGAAATTACAGTTACTATTTTATTAATGGTTCAGCTTTATAAGGACAAAGCCATTCACCTTAAATTGTAAAGTAAATTTTATTGCATTCAATGTAGTTTCAAAAACAATGTTAGATAGGAATTGGAAGTACCTTGATCATTGATTCATTTAAGGAAAAAAAATCAGAAAGTCATCTCTAATATTTTTCTGCACAGGCCTTACATGGATGAAATCAGCTTTGTCCTTTAGAAAATTTCTAGCTGACCTTTAGAGAAAGGTGAGATTTTGAGGCTCAATAGTAATAACACAAAATGTTTCTACTACTGTTACCAATTTTGAACAAAGGAATACTAGTGAAGCTCTTAAAAATATAGCCTTGGTTACTTGATAATTAATAATTTTAAGTTCATGGATAGGAATTTTTTAAAACTGTAATTATTAAATACCTCTCTCTCTCTCTCTCTCTCTCTCTCTCTCTCTCTTTCTCTCTCTCTCTCTCCATGTTTGGGAGTTTCAATCCTCAATGACTAGATACAACCAACATGACTAGATAGATACAGTTTGATCAATTTCTGTAGCCCTTTTTTTTGCCATTTCATTGTCTGCAAATAGACCATACTCTAGGCGGGGACATAGCATAGTATCATTGCCAGGATGGAATACTGAATTAAACACTAAAACTAGCAAGCTGACTCCCTTCCACATTGTGCAGTGCAAAGTAAAGACACTGATAGTTAACCAGGGGGTGAGAATACTAGTTCTGGCTGCTGCTAACTCCCTTTTTATCCATTCCTCCTTTATGGATCAAATTAGAAGAGTGGGTTTGATGTCCACAGAAGTCCTTTTTCCTTTCTTCAAGTTCATGAATCTCTCAGCCACAGAGCACCATGATTTATGTCTTGTCTCTAACCCTTCAGCAGCGTGAGTTCTCACTGAACTTCATTTCAACTCTTCACAGTACGTTCCTTTTACATGTCATGCACAATTTTTAAGAACTTGCTGGGAAAAAAATCTACTCTTCTCAAATTAGCAAGTTTACTGGCAAAACATAAGATGGTGGAGGAATGTCTAGTGAGCAAATGAAAATTGAAAAGAACTGAGGTGAATTATAAGATGACAGCTGCATTATAGGTCTGGGAAATAGCCAGGGTAGGTTGGAGCAGGAGACAGCAGAAGTCTAGATGGAGATCTTCAGGACAAAAAATAAAAATCACTAATAACTTATCTGACTTTTTGCGTCTAACATGAGTCATACTGAGAAGCATTTTCTAAGAGTTCTTTTGTCTTAGCCCATTTTTGTTTCTATAAAAATATCTCAGACTGGATAATTATAAAGAGAAGTTTGTTTTGGGTTATGATTCTAGAGGCTGTGAAGGACAAGGTACCAGCATCAGCTCAGCTTCTGCTGAGCGACTTGTGCTGTTTTAACTCAAGTTGGAAGGCAGAAGGGCAAACAGGTGTGCAGAGAAGAGAGGAAATGTGAGGGGGGGACCTGCTTTGGATTAACCTGCCCTCAAAATAACTAAATCAGTCCTGATAAAGCATGTACTCTTCTGTAGTATAGCCAGTTCCTGCAGGATGGACATGACCTGGGCATGATGATTGTCATCTTGTCTATCTTGATATAGAGTACCTGGAATGACATTGGTTGACCATGGAACTGTACCAATGGCAAAGCAATAAGCAAAAGTATACAACATGACTAGAAAAATTGTAATAGTAATGGAGCTATAATGTGCCCTCTTAGAGGTTTCTAATGCCTCAAGGGATCCCCACAAGATCCTCTTCATAGGTGCAAATCACTAGCATCTCCTGCCCCCACTATACATGATGTTAGTTTTGTAAGAGATGAAAGACTGGCAGAGAGTAGGACTTGACAATGGTGCTGTTTTACGCAGAACATCTTGATGCGAACTTTTAGAATGGTATTCCTATCATTGTTGGAGCTCTGTGTAAAGGCTATCCATGAGTCACCACTGCCCCTACAAGAAACCTGAATAAATTCATGGTTCATGAAGTTTAATATGATCCATCCTTTGGTCTGTCTACATTCCCTTTGGCTTTCATGCACTATGCTTATGTGAGAAAGACATCAATCTACTCATGAGGGCTGGGCCCCTTATCACCCAAAAATCGCCCAATAGATCTCAAGTCCCAACACTGTCTCATTAAAGACAAAGCCTTAACATTGTGCATGAGGGGGTGGAGGACAAATTATATTTAAGTCATAAAACCTTGGAAGGTGGAAAAACAGATTTTTAATGAGAATTGAGAGAATAAAAATGAGATAATTATTATCGATAAGTCTGTGTTAGTCGGCTTTTAATTACTGTAACAAAATACCTGATACAATAGTTTTATAAAGAGAAAAGGTTTATTTGACTCACAGTTTCAGTGGTTTTAGTCCATGATCGGTGGGCTTCATTGCTGTAGGTTTGTGGTGAGGAACTATACCATGGCAGGAGTGTGTGCTGGAGCAAATGCACTTACCTTATGGGTGGTAAACATGAGAAGGAGGGGAGACTGAAGTCCCACAATATCCTTCAAGGGCACATTTTCAATGTCCTAAAGATCTCCCAACAGGCTCCACCTCTAAATATTTCACCACCTTCCAATAGTGCAACCTAAGGAAACAAGCCTTTACTACATATCCTTTGTGGGCCATTAAAGATCCAAATTACATCAAAGCAAAGCAAAGCTAAGCAAAACAAAACAAAACAAAGCTGTAGTACATCTTTTGGGCCAATAAATAGATATGTCAATAGCAGTAGAAATATATATTAATCTGAAAACTGGGAAGAAATTTATTTGATCAAAGGAAGAAAGCTTAAAATTATGAATGATAC
This sequence comes from Pedetes capensis, assembly GCA_007922755.1. Taxonomy (NCBI): domain Eukaryota; kingdom Metazoa; phylum Chordata; class Mammalia; order Rodentia; family Pedetidae; genus Pedetes; species Pedetes capensis. The sequence goes on along the minus strand of VMDO01011104.1, from coordinate 41,001 downwards.
CAATCCATATCCACCATTAAAGAAAAATAATATTTAATTTGATGAATCAGGACATAATTAAGATATACATATTGTTTAGATGTACAGAGATAAACAACAAAATAAAGGGCTGGATTAACTAAAAAATCTTTCAAAAAATAGGATGGAGAACAATACTTCTTTGCAGGGTAAGGGAGAAAGAAAAAAACACTGGAGTCTGGTTTTATATTATAAACATTTCACTACCACTATTAACCAGATAATATGATCTTTTCACTTTTTAAATGTTACAATAAGGGTGCAAATAAAAGATACAAAGGAAATTGTTCATAAATGGCATATATTGAAAGAAATTTCAGACTCTTCAATCCTGGATGGTACTAAATATATTTTTATCTGTTTCTTACAAACATTTTGTATGAGAAAATTTATTACCACCCAGTGTATTATCAAGGAAGAAAGGAAGATTTAAGGAAATCAACAAATAAATGTGAAAAGAATCACATTTGAATCTTCTAACTTTAAATAAATTGTGATTGTTCATTGGAAAAGCACTGCTACTGTACCATTGACTAAATCTCTCTATTCCTACTTAATTGAGATACAAGGACTTTGGAGTTGCCATTGACCTCTTACACACCCACTTCAAGATAAACAGGACCACTTTAGATACAGTACTTTGTTATCAATTCCTGGAGTGGTCTGAGGTCAGGCATACAAACTCTAAGAGCCTCTTGCTACCTTAAATACTATGGCAATAGCCTTGCAGTTTGACGAGTAACAAAGGCTACAACAAAAATATAAGATTGCTACCATATTATAGTGATTTCCATTGCAGCAGAATTTTATTTGCTGTCCTCTGAATAAAAATAAAAATAATTAAAAATAATGTGTACAAAACCAACCTGAGCAGTAATGAGATAATAATTTTTTCCAGCTGTGTGTTTGGACACTGAGTTAGCAATTTTATCCTCCAATGCTTCTGAGCATTCACTCACTTTTATTCATTGCTGACAACAGTCACCATTAACAAAAAGTTATTCCAGAGGCCAAAGCCTTGATGCTTCTGGCCAAGGAGAGAATCTAGTTTTATCATAAAGAAACACCTTAATTTCTGTATTTTTAGTAATCTGTTTCTGTACATTAGGTAAGATGGAGTCATGGGGCACTTTCTCTATCGACTATAAACATTTTAGTATTTGACATCTTTGGGATACAAGGATAATTCTTTTTATTATTATTACAAAAAGGAAAATGATAGGAAACTATTACTGTGGCATTATGGCTTCTTCCCCATGACATCTATTAACATGCAAAAATCAACACAATTTGACCATGATCAATACTTACTAATACATACTTTGTGTCTTCTAAGTGACACTATTCATTAATCCATCCATGCATGAATGGTTGCCTGTATATATTCAGATATTTAACAAACATGTTCCAGGTACCCATCTTATGCCTGACCTGGTTCTATGCCCAAAGGAAACAGAGATGACAAACACAACATGCCCTTTATGTAAGGAGACAGAACACAAATGCATGATTACAATACGAAATGACAAATGGGGTAATTGAAGTGGAGAGAGGTCCCAGGTTGAATCCACAGTAAACTCAACTAAGGGTGCTACAGTAGGATGCCCTACAAGGTTGATTAGGCTGGACATTTCTTTTTTTCCATAGAAAATACTGGGAAATGGACATGGGTCTAAGGGAAGGGAAAACCCTAAGTATTTCTATACCTTACTTTACTCATTGTTCTCCAGCCCAACTCCTTTCAGTTCTTCCTGAATCCCAATGGGAGGAGTGATACCAGAAGAATGAATAGAAATTAGAGTCACTCTCTCTTCTTTCCTACATCATCTCCGTACATGTGGTGCTAAGACATTTTGGAGAGAAAAAGGTAGAAGAAAAGACAAGGTCAAAGCCCAATATTGCTCTAACCAATCCCTGTAGGGAGAAATATCTCCTAGAATTCTTATCAGAACACAATATCTTCACATTATACCAAAATATCACAACCTAAAATAGACCATAAGCGCATATCAACTGCTCTCTGTGGTGTAGGTAAAGGGAAGATGCAAAAAAAGAAGAGGTCATTTTTCTTTGGCCTTGGAAAATTTTAAATAGAATTCTGAGAATGAGCCAGGCACTGTAGAGCATGCCTATAGTCCCAATAATTTAGGAGGCTGAAGCAGGAGGATCGTGAATTTGAGACCAGAGGCAGCCTATGAAACTTAGGGAGACCCTGTCTAAAGTACAAATTAAAACCAGGCCTGAGAGTGCAGTTCAGTTTTTGACTACTTGCTTGGTATGTGCAAAGCCTTGTGTCCAACTTGCAGTCCTGAAAACAAAACTGGAAAATAAATAAAATTATTAAATATGAATAGAAGGTCACCTAAACCAGATTTTGGCTCCACTTGCTCCCAATTTAGCATATTTTTGTTCTTACGTTAAGCTTCTTATCTGAGTGAACTCTGTTAATTTTGAAACAGGATGGGTATTGGGAATATATCACGTAAATATACTTATGTCAAAGCAAATTGTGTGTTCTTTGTTTCAACAGCTGTTGAAAAGAACAATTCTAAGAGACTTGCAAGCATAAGTGAAGAAGAACATACTATTTCAGATGCTTGTTGTATTTCTAACTTAAACACATTTCAAGGCAGCTTCAATATTGATGACAAGACGCTACTATTTTTACTTTCCCAGGACAAAGAGAAGAGATATTTATTTTATACAGATTTTTGCCTTACTGATTTTTTTCTTGACAAAAGTGTCCCTTCATAGATTTAATAGCTGAACAAATGGCACTTTCAATCTTTTGTAATTTAGTCTAAGTATCTGTCGTTTCCTAGGATTAATGCCAGAATGGACCCTGGGAACAATGCTCAGAGTTCGCTTCTAAAATAAAAGAACAGTGCAAATACAAACCTGGTCACAGGTGATAGGAGTGTGATGAATAGGGGAAATGTCTGCTCAACAGGAGTCCATACATGCAGCTTTGCAATGACCGTGCAAGATCAGGACTGTCTTCTTAAAGCAAAATAAGGCAAAACAAAGACAGAAAGGCTGGTTTATGTCTTCTCTTAAGTGACTGTAGCCTCACTTCACTGAGCATTTACTCTCTACAGTGTATTGGGCCAAAAAGAACCCTTGCAACATGGCCCAGGCAGACTTCACCTCATATTATAGACAAGGAAGCAGAATCCAAGGGTTAAAGAACTTACCAGGTGCATAGCACAAAGTAGCAGAGGTTGGATTGTGATTCAAAGCCCTATAAGTTCAAACCTGTGCAATCCACTGCACCTTGGGCGGGGGGGGGGGAGATTTAAACAATCTTATAATTCTAAGTCTGAAAAGAGTGATTCCATCCACAATTCAAACACCATTTTCATTCATTAGAATTCCTTCCACAACATAAGCCACTGGTCACTTAACTTAAACTCCTGTACTTCACCTGTCTCTAGAAAGTTTCTCAGGTACAATTTCCCTTCCCAACCATCACAGATTATCTCCTCTTTCCTCACGCCTCCATCTTCAGTGCTCAGGCTGACTTTCACCAGTATAAACCACAGAAAAATCCCCAGATGACTCTCTGTTCCCTGCAGGATAAATTCTAGAATGCATTATAATTAAAAAATATTGTCTCTCCAGCCTCTTTTTGTTTCCCATATATTAGGAATAATAGTGAGTAACATCATAATATGGTTACTAGATTCTATGCAATATTGTGTTCCTATGCCATTTGCCAGACAGTATCTTTTGCCTGAAATTTGGTTGGCTAGACTTTCCACTTGTAGAAAGCCTGCTGATAGGTCAATTTCCATTCCAATATTCAACTTACTGTACAAGTCCTGTTATATTCTTCAATCAAAAACGGTCTCATCCAACTGTACATCCAAATACACATTTTTCTTTGAGAAAGGGGTGTGTTGCCCAAGCTTCTCTCAAACTTATAGGCACAAGTGATCCTCCTGCATCAGCCTCCCGAGATGCTGGAACTTTAAGTGTGCACCACTGTGCCTGGTTTCCAACTATGCATTCTACAGTTATTCCATTACAAAATGTTGTACAGAAATTAGCACATTCTTATTGGTTTCAAGATGTTTTGTCTCTCAAAGCATTATGAACATCTTGAAGACAGTAACCTCATTATTTTCTTTGTCTTCCTGTTACCTTATGTGACTGGAACATAGTAAATGCTTAGAAATTATTGATATGTGATTTTAGTTTCAACTAAAGTTGCAGATAAGGTCATATTTATCTCTCATCTCAATGTCAATCTATCATCTTCATTTTTAGACTCACATTTCATCACCTCAACACCATCATCAAGCGCTCCTTCTAAATCAGACTTACATACATTTCCCCAAGGTTTAGCTCATCTGGATTTTGTTACCATATGATTACTCCTTTAAATAACTCATGTACACCTAATGACAAAGTGGAAAAATCAAACATTAATTTATGACAGTTAATGGGCAGTGATAAGCGATAAATAATATCTAATAGAAAATAACTCCCCTTCTGTCAGATTGTTGTGCTACAGGTGCTTGCTTACTTCTGTGATGTTGAAAGTAGTGTAATCAGTGTTCCATGTGTTAGCCACACATGGTGGATGGGTTTCAGTGGAGCTTTCAGACTAAAACAGACTAGGGAGAAGGACCTGGGAGCCCACTCCTGGAATAATTAGCCACTGCAAACCCTATGAATAGCAGAGAAGCCCTGTCAAATATAGTGCCAAAAATGGAGCCTTCCAGGCTGGAAGGCATTTAAGAAATGAATGGGGAAAAGTTGCCTCCTCAAAGTAGATTTGGTCTTAATGACAGGAATGGAGTAAAACCCCTGGGACCTCCTTTTGGTGATGTAGCATGACTCAAAAAGACAGGAAGCATAGTGGCTACAACATTGAGCTCAAACTTGAAAAGATCATATGTAAGGCATAGAGCTGGGTAGTGTTTTGTTCTGTTGTATATGGAGACACTGTGAGTTGAATCCAATCTGATGGCACCTAACAACAATAGAAATTAATAGAAACTTTCACAATTTTTACTGTTTTAAAAAATCCCAAAATTCATATGATATGCAACTTTTCAAAACTGTACTACACAATAGAATACATAAAAGGTTTTATTTTGTGAGGATCATATGTACTTTGGACTTTTTACCTAATTCACCAAATAATTTTAAACACTAAGAAATTTGTTTTTAAGCCAAGTGCAGTGGCTTATGCCTGTAATCCCAGTGACTGAAGAAGGGGAGGCAAGAGGATTGCAAGTTCAAGGCAAGAGGAAGCCTGTGTAATTTACCAAGACCTTGTCACAAGACAAAAAATAAAAAATGGCCTAGGGGTGTAGCTTGGTTGAAGAGCACTTGCAATGTGTGAGACCCTGCGTTCAAACCCAAAATAATGGAAAAGAATGTTTTTTAAATAGAAGGTTTAAATATTTGAAATTTTTCAAACTGTTAAATACTTGAAGATAGATCACATCTATCTTCACATGCTTCAAATTTCAATAAAAATTGGCAATTAAGAGGAACAGGCAATAATTGTTAGAAAAAAGAGATAAATGTCAATAGTAATCATCTAGAATCTGTGTGTGAATAGCCAATAAGCTGCAGTCAATATGTGGAGGTAAACAAGGGAAGAATATATACCAAGTGTGAATATTGCAGTGAAAACAGCCAAGGATGAAAACTAAATCCACAAAACAAATACTCTGAGATGAGGGGATTCGAACCATGTTTTAGTTAGATGCCATCAAGTCGGTGTCCCACTCCTAGTGACCCTATGTACAACAGGGGATACACTATTGTCAGTGCTTCTCTGCTGTTCATAGGGTTTTCAATGGCGGATTGATTTTTGGGAGTGGGTTGCCAGGTCTTTTTCCCAAGTTTACTGCACCTCATGTTCCCAGGGGATCTCCCGTCCAAGTACTAATCAGGTCCAACTCTGCTTAGCTTCCGAGATCTGAAGGGATCGGATGCCACAGTGGTACAGCTGCAGGCAATCGTACCATGAGTTTTATGAAAAATCAAAATGCAATTCCTATGTAAACTAAAACTTTCCAGAATGGTTTACTTATGCCCAGTTGAAACATTAGATAGAATGTATATTCCATCTTTTATCTTCTCTTTAACTCTCCTATTTTACCCTTTACTTTTTCTGACTAAAAAAGATTAAGACTCTTTTGCCTGTATCTCTAGGACTTTTTATAGCATGTGTCTAGTTGTCCAAATGATGTTCCCTTGAAAGTTATTATTGCTAGTAATAACTCTGTAAGGCTTTTAGTGTGCCTAAATTACGTGTGCAGCTGGCAGTGTACATGGTCTCTGCTATAAGGGACAACCTACTGCAAGCACATATGAGGTGTTAGGGGGCAGCTGTGCAAACATAAACAACAGTTGACCCAGCAGTCTAGACTACAAAGCCCAGCATCTGGCAGCATGCAATATCATTATTGTAGGAACAGGTGCAGGTACATATGTGGCAGTGGTGGCTGGTGGCAGGTGGCACAGGTACAGCAGTAGAGGTTGGAAGCAGCATCATGAAGGTCCTGGGCCACAGGGAACAATGGCCACAACCAGGTCACCTCACCAGGCTGGGCCACTGACAGGCTGGGAGCTGCTGCATGGCATGCATGCATGCTCCTGCACATGCTAGGGCTGGTAGTACACATGCAGGGATGCACTATACGATTAACACATACAGTGAATGTTCAATGTTTTAATAAAATTGCTATGGGAAAAGACACATTGCAATTCCTCCCCCTCAAAATACTCCTCATTCTTGCTACTTTCTGAAGCACTTCTGAAATTCCTCTCTCATGAGCATCTTTGATTGTGCTGTCATGGCTGCTTCCATGTCCTGAGTCAGTTTAAGACGTTGACCTTTCATGGTCAATTTGAATTTGGGGAAGAGCCAGAAGTAGCACAGTGCTAGATCCAGTAAATGAGGTAGATGAGGACACACCATAATATTTTTATTTGAGAGATGTTGCCAGAAATGATGTGTGACACTAAGCTTTGTTAGGATGAAGGATGAAACTAAGGACACTCACAAAAAAGAACTTCCAGCACTGCATCAGAAAGTGGCAAGAATGATGGGATGCATGTGTTTGAAGCCAGGAGAGCAGTTTGAGGAAGATTAAAGTAATGTGTCTTTTACTGTATTTTTTTAATTTGAAGATTCATATTTTTCGATGCCACCTCATATAACTTATCAGAATTACTAAAAATAAGTCTTGCTCCTATCTGCAAATTTTTAGTTAGAATAGTGAATTAGAAAGCAAGCCATTTCTCATAGAATGTCAGTCATATATGTCAACAGTGATTCATCCTCCCTGAGAGCAAAACCATTTCTTGGTATGTTCTTTGGAAAATGAATAATAAACTTACATTATTACTATAAGAAAATAGTGGATGTATAAAAATGTAGTAACCTTTCCTTACAAATAATTTATTGAAGCAATATAAGTCACAAACCAAAAGAGCCATAGAATGTTAAAATATGATCTAACTTTAAAAATAAGATCAAATTTATATTAACATTTGCGCCAAATAGCAATTTAAGTTTTAAAAATGCAATCATATATAGTAACAACTATGAACACAAATCAAAATCCAGCTTAATTTTTGCGAAGCTTTTCTAGCTTATGTTTAAGAGATAAAAAACAATAACCTACCTCTATTCCAATGGAGCTGATTTTAAATGAATTTAAAGATAAAGGGTTGATTAAAAAGAAGAATTGACTAATCCTTTTAATCCTTAAGCAGATTATCCGAAAATAGATTGATTTGGGATGGCCACAGACAGTGCATCATTAAAGTTCTGGAATTTTTGTTTTAAAATGAAGAGTTTTACTATGCTTTAAATATAAATAAACAAAATCTTAAACCAAAACACACACACACACACACACACACACACACAGAGAGACATACAAATAATCACTGTTTGTTTAAACTATAATAATCAAAATTAAATTGATAAAGTACACATTTTATATAATCACATATTAAATCCATCAATCCATGGTCCAGATGTCCAAAACTAGTCAAATAATAAGCAAGAACATCTGTGTCATACTGAAGTAGTATCATTTGCCAACAGCACTTATTAGGTCATTAGAAGATTTTTGCTACTTTGTTAACAGTCACTCCAGAGACACTGTAGTAGAAAAAATTGCACAAGAACTTGAAGGCGGTAGGGGAAGCAATATAATTACTTTCCCTCAAAAAGGAGATTTCTTTTCACAACAGAAATGTGGAAGTTGCCTCTAATGGTGTCCACCCCTTGATAAAATAGGAAATACCAAATTTGATAATTGATAACAATTTGGGTGGTTGACTTATTATTTGGGTGTTGACTTATGGGTTCTGGGAAAACTGTGCAATTAAATGAAGGCAGCACACACACCGTTATGAAAAAAATTTCCTTGAGCACCTCCATCTCCCTCATGTGGAAGAGTGAAGAAATTTTGCATGGTGGTTGAAATGAGGAACTGCGTGGATCTGAAGTATCATTGCTGTGGATATTGGCAGACTGCCTTTTCCTAATTCCACAGAAGATACAGAGTACCAAGCCAGATAAAGCACGTCTAAGATATTCCAAATCAGAAACCACATATCCCAAAGATAGCAACCTCCCGCCTGCCTGTCAAGCATGTCCATGGGAGTTAGAGGATGTTCTCCTGACATTCACAGGATGTTTAGTTAAGGACATTTTCAATAAACTTTTCAAAGCAAGTGCAATTATCATATCCTAAAATTGGAAGCTAATGACACTAAAGAAGGCATTCGATCATTTCTAAACTCCATGGATCTGACAAAATGAAGAAAGGCAAAGGAACAACCAAAGTAAATGGAGAAATGTTTTGCCCATTCTGTATGTTTTGTTCAGTGATTTAATTTATTTTGTTTCATTTTCAAAAAAAATTCTAAAGCTTACATCGTATATTTATCATGTAAATAAAAATGGTGAATCCTGGAAACTAAATATTTTGCTTTTAGTTACAACACATATCCAGAATTTAAATCTAAGCCTGTTTTATCCACTATCCCTGGTTCTTCCCATTGCACAATAATGCCTTTCTGTATAACCCACCCACTAATCATACAAGTAGACAGAATGTGCTTTCCTAACAAGGGTATGGACATTGCTAGATATTTTAGGTGACCTTAGTGAGACAAAGTAAGTCCATATTCAATGAGACCAGAGAGTATATATCTCTTCAGTGCCTTTCTATTCACCTTGTATCATGATATAATTTTTGATTACAGTAATAGGGTTTTTACTTATCCCTAACACTTCTGGTTCTTTTCTTCATGGAAGCATATGGGAATAATGGATTTCCCTCACCTTCTCACAATGAATATGATTAAGTATCTGATTATGTCAATAAAATGAATGAGAAACAACAGTCTGTCATGTACAGGAAAAATCATTTAACTGCCAATACTTGATTTTTCAGCTCTTTCCTTGTTGCAGGGAATCAGAAAGCATTCTTATGTGATTGCATTATAAAATAGCATAAGATCAATGTGTGGACGCAGAACCACCACCAGCTTCTGCTAGATACATCATATGGATATAAAAGATAAAATCTAATAGCATAAAGACAAGGATATGTTTAATATGTATTTACTAGAGGATAAACTATTCTCTTATTTCCGATGGAGTTGAAATGAATACTTATATTTTTAAATACGACCCTTCACAGAAAAGCACATTAAATAAATTATGTATGGTCAAAATCATCAAATTTAAGAAAATGCCCCAATGCTCTTTTATTGCTTTTCACCTTCACATCAACTAATTTTTTATCACCTCATTTTGAAGAAGAGGGTACTGGGGTATGTGGAGGTAAAGGAAATTATTAAGAACAGCAATTACTTGAAAATGAATGCAGATACTCTAATTTTCAGGGTAGGATATCTTTCTTTTGTCCCTGGCCAGTTCCAGTTCTCAATGCCAAATCCAATGATCGTGGTTCAGATCTAAGTGCTCTTTCCCCAAGTTTTTCGGCAGCATTTGACATTATTAATATTGACCTTCTCAAAATTCTCTCTCCTTTTGACTTATGTGATATCACATTTTTAATTCACTCTTTTATCTTTCTGTATTTCCACCATTTACTTGATTTCTTCTATCTGGTTTTTAAATATTTGTGTTTTTATATATTCTCAGATAATTTTTTTTCTTTTTTCCAATAGCTGCAAGTGGATGATCTCATCCACTGTCGTGGTTATAACCTGCCTTTTAACTACGAATGACTAATTTGTAGGTAGGTCCAAACTCATTCTAATCCATAGCTCTCTAGCTTATGCCACAGAGGCATCTCTTTTTGAACATCAATGAGGCAACTCAAGCCTATTATAGTCAAAATAATGCATCTTCCTTCCCAATCTGCTGGTTGCATAATCTCTTTATTTCAAATATATGTCAGTATCATTTACCTAGTTACTTAATCTAGAAACTTGGACATCACCCCCAAATCATCCATCTTCATCAAAACACCATGTAGAAAGTTCAAAACATGTTGTTTATAACTTTTGGATAACAAAGGTGTTTGGTCCAATTTTCCTCCTCCTGCCAAAAATCCAGATTAGTTTGTATTTTCAATTGTCTTTTTTGTTTGGCACTTGCCACTGAATTTATGTATGGACAACTAGGGATTCTGAGTGTCTTCTTTATCCTTCTTTCCCAATAAATCACACAGAGACAGTGTGGTGTCCCTATAATATATTTCAATCAACTTTACTGAAGTCTATATAAATATCTGCAGCTGCACCACTGTGGTGTCTGATCCCATCAGATCTTGGAAGCTAAGCAGGGTGGAGCCCAGTTAGTCTTTGGATGGGAGACTGCCTGGGAACACCAAGTACTCTAGGCTTGGGAGAAGGAGCCAGCAACCCACTGCCAAAAAACAATCAGCCATTGAAAACCCTATGAATAGCAGAGAAGAAGTAACAATGGTGTTTCACCTGTTGTACGTAGGGTCACTATGAGTGGATACTGATCCATAGAACCTAACTAATATATATGTATATATATATATATATATATATATATATATATATATATATATATATGTATGTATATATATATTTGCCTGCAGCCTAGCTCTGTGGTATCTGATCCTGTCAGATCTCAGAAGCTAAGCAGGGTCTAGCCTGGGAGACCATCAGAGAACACCAGGTGCTATAGGATTGGGAGGTCGATTCGGCAACCCACTCCAAAAATCAATCCACCATTGAAAACCCTATGAACAGCAGAGAAGCACTGACAGCAGTGTTTCGCCTGTTGTATGCAGGGTACACAGAGTCGCTATTTAAAAACATATGATATGAGATAGATAGGAAGATAGATAGATGATAGATAGATAGATAGATAGATAGATAGATAGATAGATAGACAGATAGATATCCACAGCCATAGCCCTGTGGCATCTGATCCCGTCATATCTTAGAAGCTAAGCAGGGTCGGGCCTGGTTAGTACTTGGATGAGAGACTGCCTGGGAACAACAGGTGTTCTAGGCTTAGGACCCAGCAGCCCACTCCCAAAAATCAGTCTGCCATTGAAAACTCTATGAATAGCAGAGAAACTCTGACAATAGTGTTTTGCCTGTTGTACGCAGGCTCGCTATGAGTCAGATACCGACTCTAGGGCACCTAACAACAACAACAACAACAACTATATACATACATACATACACACACACACACATATATTTATACATATAATATATATACATATAAAATTATAATTATATATGTATATATACATATACATACATACACACATACATACATACATATATATATATATATATATATATATATATATATATTATTGTAATTTTAAGAACTAAGTACTGTCCTGACATAAAAGTCTTCCTATGGAATTTTCCTTTTCCTCCATTCTCATACCAGATGGCCTTTTGCTCTGCAAATCACATACACTTTTAGCCCACATAACTTGACTCCTACTTCAGCTGCATTTCTCATTAATATGTGCTAGCTAAATAATATCTTGCAGAGGCAGTGTAGTTCAATAGATATAAGGGGGCTTTGGTGGAAGGAGAATCTGAGTTTAACTCTCTTTTCTACCTCATACTTGCTATAAATACTAATTTGCTACTTTTAGGAGACTCTTCTAGAAAATGAGGCTATTAATAATAGTATTTAAGCCACAGAGCCTTTTTATGGATTGAATAACATAACATACATAAAACACTTAGTGCATCTTTATTCACACTAAATATATGACACCTTCTGTGGTTATGATGATTTCTTCCTTGAGAGTAATACTTTTTTTATTTGATTTTGTATCATTGGCAAATGGATACTTAGAATAAAATCAGACACTGAAATTATTGATGAGTAAATGAACACCCTTGAGACTGACACAAGGAAAGCTACTCTGTCTACTTTAATGTGCAGGTAAAGAGCTTCTTAAGAGCAGTAATCCTTGCACAGGCTTTGGGAATCCTGGCTATAAAACCCTCACTTCACTGGTTCAAAGACACTTAGAGAGCAAATAGCTTGCATATTTCAAAGAGTTGGTTTTCCACCAGTATTCTCCTTGGCCCCAGGTGACAACATATGAAAGCTGACCTCATGTGGAAGGCATTAAATTGCTTTTCTTAAAAAAAAAATAGAATAATCATATGACCCTGTCAAGGCAAAACTGTTTATTCCTAAGAATCCAAAATGTGCACTAAGCGAGGTGGAACATGCCTCTAATCCCAATGACTCCGGGGGCTGAGACAGGAGGATCTTGAGTTCAAGGCTAGAGGCAGCCTGAACAACTTAGCAAGATACTGTCTCAAAATAAAAAAAATAAATAATGAGCTGGGGGTATAGCCCAAGGGTAGAGCACTTCCAAGGAATATAAAAGAGCCTAAGTTCAGTCCCCAAGTACTGCAAAACAAACAACAACAACAAAAAACAAATACGCAAACAAACAAAACAATGAACCCATAATGTGTTTCCATGAATGGCCAAATTGTATTACCTTTGGCAAATGCCAATATGATAGCTATCAGCTATTAGGTGATTTCAAGGTGGCAGGTCCTTTTATATATTTTATATGCTCCACAATGTTAATGCAATGTGTGTAGAAATAAATAGACCCTAGCTTCTTATCTCTTTAAGGTCAAATAGCAAATGCCTGATGCCAAAATTTGTTTTAATTCTGCTCTGCAGGATTTCAAAAAGTGCTGCGGTGAAAGATATGATGGGGAAATGAGGATTTGGAGAAGCCTTCAGAGAAGCATTGACTCCACATAATGTCGAATATGTTTTGAGTTTATACTACATGCTTGGTACTCTTCTGAGTGCTTTATGTAGATCAACTCTTTAATTATTTGTAATACACCTGCATTTTACATGATCAATGCAATTATTAGCACATTGCAATAAAAAAGTAGAGGTGAAGAGATATGAAATAGGTCAGTGCCAGAGTCTGACAGCCACTGAGTGGCTTAGCATTGGAGCTCAGTTAATGAGGCCCAGGAGCCAGCATTGGGTGCGGACGCACCTCCCCACCATAGAACCCGAGGTCATCACAGTGAAGACAAAGCAAAAGGAATGAGGGGATTCCAAGGCAAGTGGGCTCCATGTCTTACAATCAGGAGACTTCCTGCTCTCTGTTGCATTGAGTTAATTTATCATTGGAGGATTTTGGTGGATACTGCCAGGAAACAAATACACTAAAATTGTCATTGACTTGAAATTGTCATACATTTCTCAAGAGGTGCCACAATTCATAAAAGCCTTGGGACTAAATGATGTGTACCTTGATGGTTTACACAATATGAAAAAGAAAAAAAGTGCTTATGGCACTGTGTCTGTTAGGGGACAGGTTCCATGAACTGACCCTTTAAGCAAGTGGAAAACTATCATGTGTACTCTGGCTCACTTGACCTCTGTATTGATTTACAGCTCTACCTCCACCTCTGTCTGGCTTTCCCATTTTTTCTTGATCAAGGGCCTTACAGGGGCTTTTACAACAGTTCTCCTGCTGAGCGGATGCCCCAGGCCATTTTTATACTTTTTCTTTTGAGTCAGGATCGAAGTTACACACGTTGCCTCTGGCCTGAAACTTGAGATCATCTTGCCTCTGCCTCCTGAGTAGCTGGGATTACAGGTAGGTGCCACTACACCAGGCTCCTTTGACTTTTTAATATTTCTGTCTCTTTTTTCCCTTCTTTCCTTCCTCCCTGCCTGCCTGACAGGATCTGCTTATACTAAAACATAGTTGTCGTAGTACACTTTTTTAATAAACATTTATAGACCCATGCTATGTTGTAGTCTCAAAGAGGCAACTTTCTATAAAGTTAAATTTAAAATGTACATTTCCATTCTTTCCATTTGGGGAATGCAGGATCCTTATAATCCCAATTTATACCTGCTTTTAATCATAGCCGGAACTACCACATTTCATCCCATCCTTTTTCTGGAAAGTTAGGAATTCAGGAATACCCTTGGTTTGAATTTTATATAAGATTTGATATATTTTTTTTCCAGTACTGAGAGTTGCAACCCAGGCTCTCTCACATGCTAGGCAAACCTTCCATCATGGAAGTGTACCCCAGGACCTTTTTAAGATTTTTTAATTTTAAGACAGTCTCCCTAAATTGTGCAGGCTGTTTCTGGCCTTGAATTTATGAACTTCCTTTCTCAGTCCCCCAAGTTGCTGAGATTGCCAGTTACTTTACAGATTGTATGCAATGAATTTCCCCAAAATTTAATTGCTCAAAAATGACAAACATTTAGGAAAATGACATTAGGAAAATGACAAACATTTTCCTATATCTCATGATGTGGGGATTTTGTTAGGAACAAATGGCATATTTGTCATTCAATGACAGAGGTGGAAAACAGTGGTTAAGCTCTGTGTGTGTGTGCGTGTGTGTGTACATGTGTGAATAAACTACATATAGCTAAACAATGAGCATTTATATTGTATGCAAAGGGCTGTTATTACACATTGGATTTTTTTTTTTTTCTGTACTGGGGATTGAATCCAGGGCCTCGCGCTTGCATGCTTTGCAAGTGCTGGACCACTGAGCTGCACCCCCAGCCCATTTTATCACTTTTTTTTTTTTGAGACAGGGTCTTGCTAAGTTATGCAGACTGCCTCTGGTCTTGAACTTGTGATCCTCCTGCCTCCTCGCCCCAAGCCCCTGGGATTACAGGCGTGTGCCACCACACCTGGCACATTGGATTATTTTATGAACAGATGGAGAAGTCAAACATGTGTATATGTGTGTATGTGTATAATATGTAGGTATATACATGTGTATATGTGTGTATATACACAATATAAGCACACATAAATATATACATATATTTATATATTATAAAAATATAAATATATCATGCATTCTGTAAAAACTTCTTTGTAATAATTTTGGTAAAAATATTATTCAAACACATATATACTTACACACAAGATTTTGTACAGAAGTATTACAGTAAATAAGAAAAAATTACTGCTGTCCATCAATAAAAATAGGTTACTAATAAACATTGAGATAATATAAATAGTAAGGATTTATTTCTTGATATTTTGTATAGTTTATCCTATCTTACTGAATTTATAATTTTGTTCACCTGAGCATTTCTGTTTGGCAGAACAGACATATTTTCTCTCACTTCTTAAGTGATGTCTACTCTTTGTTTATTGTCATTTTTCCAGAATATGGTAGCACTTGGTCTTCTGTGTACACCAAGATTCTTATATGTCTGACTCAAAACTTTATAGTGATTAAGTATCTGAAAGAGAATGGGTCAAATGGAAAATGATTTAAACTTATTAGTCACTCAGTATGAACTAGAGAGTGGTAGGCACTTCATGCATGTCATTTTGTTAAATCAAATATACAATTCTATGAAACAGATGTTTTCATATCTGTAATGGGTATTGTAAGTAGAATTATCCCTTCCCCCAGAGACATCTACACTTTAATGGACAGAACCTGTGACTGTTATCTTCCATGGCAAAAGGGACATTTCAGATCAGATTAAGATTATAGACCATGGAAAGATTACCCTGGGTAGAATATCTGGGCAAGCGAAACCAACAAATCACATGGGTCCTTAAAAGTAGGGACTCTATCCCAGTCATGGTCAGAGAGACTTGTGGCTACAAGAAAAAAACAAATAAACAAATAAATAAGGTCAGAGAAATGCTATTCCTGATTTAGAAGGTAGAGCCAGAGAGAGGCTATGGTTTAAGAGTATCTCCCTAAACTCATGTTTGTAAACTTAACCCCAATGCAGCAGTGGAAGGAAGTGGAGCCTAATGAGAGGTGACTAAGGCCAGAAGAATTCTTCCCATTTGACTAGATTAATGTCATTATTGTGAGCATGAGTTCCTTATAAAAGGATGAGCTTCACTCCTGCCCATCACTGTCACCCTTTTCCCCCTCCTAGCATGGGTTATTCAGAAAGAAGATCCTCTGTACATGTGACCTTTCGGTTTTGAACTTTCTAGCCTCCAGAAACATGAGCCAAGTATATTTCCATTCTTTTTGAGACACTCTCTCTCTCAAGGATGCTGTGAAACAGCACAGAAGAGACTAAGAGTCAAGAATGAAGGAACACAAGTAGCTTCTGTAAAACAGAAGAGACAAGGAAGCAGATTTTCCCCCAGAGCCTCTAACACAAAAGCAAGCAAGCAAGCAAACAAACAAAGCCTGGCTAACATCTTGGTTTTAGCTTAATGAAATGCATATCTAACATGTAACCTAAAGAAATGTAATGTAATCTTTTTTTTCTTTTTCTTTTTCTTTTCCATTTTCTTATCTTTTCTTTTCTTCGTCTCCCTTCCTCCCTCCCTTCCTTCTTTTCTTTTCTTTTCTTTTTTCTTTCTTTCTTTTCCCTCCCTCCCTCCCTTCCTTCCTTTCCTTTCCTTTCCTTTCCTTTCCTTTCCTTTCTCTTTATGTGGTACTTGGGGGTAGAACACAGCCTTACTTGTATTTTTAAGTGCTCCACAACAGGACTTCAGCACCAGGCCATTTAAATTTTTTTTTTCTTGAGTCAGGGTCTTGCAAAGCTACACAGGCTGTCTCTGGCCTCCAACATGCAATCCTCCTGCCACCATCTTCCCAGTTGCTGGGATTTCAGGGATGCAATACCACGCCCAGCTAAATCTGTCTCACTTTATGCCACTAAGATTGTGGGAATTTGTTACAGCAGTGATACAAACCTCATCTACTAGGGATGAGCTAGAGCATCCCGGAAGGACACACACAGACACACATCCCACGCTTAGATTTATGAGAATCTGACTGTAGGCCTTATAATCTCTCTGTCACACTAACTATGTTTGGAAGACTATATTTTCTCTAGCAGCCTCTCTCTTGTGGATCAAGGACAAATTTTATAGCAGTAGACATCATAATTTCTGGAGCTGACATAAAAATACCTTCACAGAGTAAAGATATAATATTATGACATCAGATTTTATGGAAGATGAGTGTAAGAAACATCATTTTGAAGAGCATGCCTGTCTCATCTCTAAAACTTGCAGTAGAATCCATTGTCTCTTAGGCTTTTCAATGCCAATTTTATCAGGATCTGATTGATAAATACTTTCATGCTGTCCTTTGATAGCAGATATTGCACCAATGGAAGGAAATTAAATATTACTGCAAAATGGCAATTTTATAATGTAGTGTGTTTCACATACCCTTGTATCTTTATACCAGAAATAAAGAGTAACTTCAACAATTTTGGAATATGAGAACTTAGTAACAAAGGCTAAACAAAATGAATTCTAACAAATCTAATTTCACTGAGTTGATCAGAAGCATATTTCTGTGTTTTATTAATGTTTTTGTTCTATTTTAAATTTCCTTATTTTATGGTTTCTCTGTATCATATACCACTTAAATGATTTTTATATAGCTAGTTTGCATATAATTCTATTACAAAGATTGTAGCAAAAATATTAGTGTATAAAATTAAATTATACTATTCTGAATGCATGAAATAATAAATATGATATTGGAAAAATATTGTATAGGATATCCTAGTGTATGTGTAGCTTGCAGCTATAGCCCTGTGGCATCCGATCCCGTCAGATCTTGGAAGCTAAGCAGGGTCAGGCCTGGTTAGTACCTGGATGGGAGACCGCCTGGGAACACCAGAAGCTGTAGGCTTGGGAGAAGGATCTGGCAACCCCCTCCCAAAAATCAATCTGCCATTGAAAACCCTATGACAGCAGAGAAGCACTGACAATAGTGTTTCCCCTGTTGTACAGAGGGTCGCTATGAGTTGGATACCAACTGGACGGCACCTAACAAAACAAGTGTATGTGTATGCCGATGAGAACTTATCCCCCACCACCTTTACTATATACACATTGTATACACAGTTTAGTGTATACTGTGTATTACAGATAATTTAGATTTCCAATGCCCACTCTGGACATTTAGTGGTAACTTTCTAATATGTTATCTTGGAAAGGATTCAGAATGCTTTTAAGTTCCAAGGGATTGTAGGTGCATAATAAGAGATCAGGTCACCATAGAGGAAATTTGCTGGAAGTTTATTTCTTATCCTCCACTTCTAAACTAAATATGCATACTCTTCAATACAGATACACACACACAAACACATGCACACTGTTTGGTATTCTGTGCTTTAAATGGGTGTGTCAATGCAATTAGTTTATTTCAGAAAGGAGACAGGAATTCAAAAGGATGAAAGAGGAAAGGAGAAAAAATACCATAATCTGAGCATCTGTCTCTTAGAACATCCTAGAATCCAGAGTTGTACTTCCTTGAACTCTTCTACTCTGTTGGTCAAGGATTGATTGTGGAATGCTAATTTCCCTGCTTTTTAAATTTTGCAGTGGAAATAACAGGTGGTCCCATACATCCGATATTATGACATCAAAGAAAGCCTAGGATAGCAAGAGAGAGAAAAGTGGCTCAGCTGGGACAAACTGGTTGTGGCAGCAGTGGCTGACATGAAATGTTGGTCATGACAGATGGCAGAAACATGTATGTGTAGATCATTCCTATCTGAACATTAGTATGAAAACCTAGTCTTTTTCCAAAAATGATCTGTGAGCATTAGAAAGTGTACATGTACATTCCTGCAAAGGCACGCGCAAAACACAAATATTTGTTTCCAATGATGTCAATGGTTTTAATCTGGAGTGAATAAACATTTCAGACCATATGTTAATTTAAAATGTGTAATTATATCAGTATTATCTAGGTCAGTCTTCATGCAATAAAACAAAAAAGACACACAGGTGAACTAACATTACTTTGAGAGACATGATCAGGATCAGAATTACTAAATCTCTTTGGTGAAAGTCTGTAAAGGGTGAAATTATAAGGATTTTAGATATCATAGGCTATAAAATCTCTCTTGCTGCTACTCAATTCTGCCATCTTGGGACCAAATAGTCCACAGACAAATATACACAAATGGTTGTAGCTATGTTATCATAAAGCTTTATTTATAAAACAAGACATAATTGACTGAGTTTTGTTTAAATAATTGATGAAAATGCAATCTGAGATTTTCAAAAAGTATACATATGTGAGCATTTGTTAAATTAGATAATAAGAAGTTTAGAAAATGGTACCAGACATTATATGAGAACTATGTATTAAATCCCATAAAATCAACACAGAATGAGTTAGAGATCATTCACTGAGAACATAGGAAATAGCATTCAGATTCAAATCAGAAAGCCTGAGTTCTAATGCTTTCTGTCCTACTTCACCATTGCGAGCTTTTCCAAAACACTGAAATAGTTTGTGCTTAAATTTTACCATTTAAAAAATTGAGACAATATCAGTAACTTCACAGGATTATTATGAAGGTTAAATGCACCAATGGGGAAATACATCAGCCCTGTGTCTGCCATGTAATAGACGTATACTAGTTAAATCTTAACCAGATAGTCTGCAAAGGAGATGCCATCATTCCAGTTACCTTTGTCACTGATACTGATTATGGTGCCCACACCATCTATGTGAATCTGGAGCAATTAAAACATTTTGTGTAAAAATACACATCATCTGTGTAAGAGTAAAACAAATATTGGCTCAGGTCAGAGGTAGGCCTCTTCTGTGAGACCACTAACAGAGGTCTCACAGAAGAAAATCTGGGCAGGAATTTGTTGTTGTTGTTAGGTGCCCTCAAGTCGGGTCCAACTCATAGTGACCTATGTACAGCACAATGAAGCATTCTCTGACACTGTGCCATGCCTGGCACTGTCTCACTGCTTTTATGCTCTGCACAGGGTTTTCAATGGCTGATTGTTTCAGGATTGTTCTGAGAGTGGATTGCCATGTCCTTCTCTCATTTTTACAGTGCTGGGAATCAAACTCAGTGCCTCAGAGACAGCAAAGAGCACTCTACCGATTGAGCTAAACCCCAGCCCCAGTGCCTCAATACTACCAAGTAATTTCTGATGTCTCTTTGAATCATGGAGTACTATGTACCTGAATCATATTGATGTCTGGTTTTAGATAATTTAAATAACACTACAAAACTTTCTAACTTCTGATAACACTTGATTTTATAAAACAGAATTTATCTTCAGAGCTTTCAAAGCAGACACGTTAGCATGAAGTTCATTTTGGCTGGTAAGCATGTGGCGTTTCCCCTCCTGAAAGATTATTATCTAATGGATCTGCTTCTGCAAGAGATAGGTAACTACATGATTCACTCAAAATGGGCTCAAATTCTGGATAAAAGTCTTTCCAGGAATACATCCTTAAAGGGTGGGAAGGTCTCATCAATTTGTTCAATAGAGTCTGCTGAGTAGGTTAGGCAAGACTTCTCTTAGAATGGGTTTTGGTTCAGTATCATGGGGTGAGAATTCATAGCTGCAACAGTCACTTACCATAGATCAATAAGCTTCATTCTATACCCCCTCCATCACCAGCAGTTGGGGAATCTCACTGCAGTTACTGCCTTTTCTGGCTGCTGTTTCAGAGTGCCTACTCTTTCAGGGAATAGTGTGAGTCCCCATCAGAAGCGAAGAGAATTTCAGCATGAAATCATTTCCTTCACAACATCATTTCTTTGGGAATGTATCTCCAAAGTCATTCAATATTTTCTAAATGCCTCTTAGGAAGCTGCTGTTATGATACCTGGCAAAGAAATTCAGAGACATGAATTGGAGGGAGGAAAAAATTGTTGTCAACTCAATTTATCTAGTTCAGGAAAATATTTCAGTAGAAACTTCTGGGCAGTTTCATCATAACCACTATTCAGCTATTCAAGTGACTCTTTTATGTTGCCTGATGACAATTTTTCATGCACGAATCCAATCAAAATCCACCAGCACTTATTTGGGCTCAGATCTTAGACTTAGCATTAAAATTAATGGGATAACTAAAATGCTGGCTCTGTTTGCAAGGAGCTCATACTGCTGTTGAAAGAAATATGTTAAACTGGAATACAAAATACATTATGAAGATGGTTATATAATACAATGTTTCCTTGGTGTAAGCCTGACCCTATAGATATTTTTCACCAGACAGATGCAAGTAAGGAACATGACATTTATGATAGAGTTTGAAATTTTAAGTTCAGAATTTATGTACAGCAACTGCTGATCACCTACTCCTGCACACTTATTTAGTTGGTTTTGTGGGTTTTCCTCCTTACCAATTCTTTTGACAATTTACCTGAGCAACTCATATCACCTCAACCTCATATCTATTGATTTAAGTTTACAGTATATTTTTCTGTTTTTAATTTTGGTATTGTTGCAGGCAATTTTTAAATATATGAACATCAGATTTTACAGATCAACTTCTCTGGAGGGTGGAGGGAAGCAGTACACTCCATCCTTTCCCAAGACATTCATTTTAGGAACTCCCTAAATCCATCTATCTTTACTAAACCTATCAATGTATGTCAAATCAGTACAAAGCAGGAGGATTAAAGACAGCAAAGATATGAAGCAAAAGACAATTACTAAAGTCAAGATGCTAAATAACAAGGCTCTGAAATACAGCACGGTTTTAAAGACAGCACAAAAAAGATAGTTTTGAAAATATACAACCTGGATCCAGGGGAGCATATTGGTAGACAACAAGTTGCAGGATGACACACAGATTCAAACGTCAGAGAAATTCTGATTTGAAGATAATCATTTCAAATGTGTCTGACTAGACAGAGTAGCCAGTAGCGAGATGGAGTGGAGAAAAAAAATGTGAGAAAAGAAGAATATAAGCGATACAATCTGGAGATCATGACCATGAACCAACATCATTTATTCATTTATTCACTCAACATGTTTCCATAGGTCTGTTTTAAGCTTTAGACTGGTTTGCTCAAAAAAGATAGATAGATAGAGAGAGAGAGAGAGAGAGAGAGAGAGAGAGAGAGAGAGAGAGAGAGGATGCAAGAGAAAACAGAGATAAAGAGAGGGAAGGAGAGAATGCAAGAAACAATGTCACAGTTAACATATTTTGAAAATAGGAACAAGACATCAGATGACAACACTCAAATTCACTTAGTCATTCATAAATTTATTTACAAAATATCTGTGGATCTCCTCTTGTTTTGTCTGGCATTTTACAGGCAACTTGGACACAGGGGAGAAGATTGAATACACTAGCCTGCCTGCCTGTTGGTGCCTCCTGCTTGTTCTCTGGACTATCACATGCCATGATCAAACTCTAACCTCCGGCACATGTTATTTACATAGAATGGTACTTATAGACTGATGAATATTATAAAGAAGAGTTAGAATAAATAAACTTGGCTATATAATAATGATATGAGAGAAACACAAGAAAGTCTGCATTATGTTCTTCAATGGTGGAGTAACATGGGTAAATTCATATATTCCAATAAAAACACACTTTATATTGCCATGTAATGTATTCCTTGAGACATAAACTAATCCTTCCTACATCTCCCAAATGTTGGGATTGCAGGCATGTATCACTGTGCCCAACTAGGAGCTATATCTTTTCACTACATTTTGCAGGGCTAATATTATTTTGAAGATGTATGAGTATGTAAGCATATGTATTACATTCATTTTAGAAGTCAGGTCTTTTGTAAGAGAGTTTTTTTGGGTGATTTCTGCTTTTTAGACATATCAATAAACCACATTTCATATCACCAATGAAATAACTGTGGCCCCCCATAAGCAGAGGAAAATAAAATTATGTCATTCCATACTGAAAAATGAATGTTTATTTATTTACTGACCTTAAATCATGGTGATGACATTCAGGAACATTAAATCCTAAAAACATTTGTTGCAAAGACTTCTCATTTTATGTGAGGAATCTTGCATTTTATCAGAGCTCTTGGAAAGACTATAGATATTTTCTGTAAAAGAATATTATTATTTTTTTCTTGAAATGTTCTTACTCACTGGAGACAGGTGGCGCACATCTGTAATCACTTTGATTGCAGAGGCTGAGGTAGAAGGATGGTGGGTTCAAGGTCAGAAACAGCTTGAGCAACTTTGTAAGACCCTGACACAAAATAAAAGATAAAAAACTGGATGAAGTTGCAGGTCAGTGGTAGAGCACTTGCAAAGTACGTGCAAAGCCCTGGGTTCAACCCCCAAAGACCCCAAATAAATATATTAACCTTACTCATTGGTTCTATGATTATTAGATAAGATAATTACATAATTCATGATATGTGTATGCATGGTGTGCTTGTGTGTATGTGTATAAACATAGCTTTCAAAAGCTGTCCTAGAGTGTTTATAGGTATTTATTGAACATGACATCATTTGCTTCTTTCAAGAAAGAGTGGAAACAAACCAGTGTTATATATAATTTGTATTTTGAGAGATAATCAAAACCAATATCACTGTCTCTTGTTTCTGTTCTGCTTGCTCTTTCTTGATATAAAAGTATAATACATTACTGCTTCAAGGAAACTTATAGATCATTGAGTCCAACCATCTCACATTATTTATAGTTGAGAAAATTTATGTCCATAAAAGTGCCTCACTGGCATGAAGTCCTGCAGAAAAAGAGCAGAACCAAAACTTGGATACAGCTTGCCCAATTTCAATATAAACATGCTATAAAGTAATTTTTCTCAGAGCCTTTATTTGTGATCTATAATTACATTTTTCCCCAGAATTTCCAAAGCAACTATTCAAGTCTCTGTGATTTTGTGAAATTTGAATAACTCTAAGAGAGCTTCAACTTTTTGTCATGTATGACTGGAATTAGGATCTGGAAGCATTTTATATTTTCAGAATAAATGCTTATGATGGATATTGAAGAGCCAGAATAAAATTCAAGTCAGTTTAATTTCTTTCATGTTTTACTACCAAGGTTGAAGAATCTCTTACACTCTGAAAACATCTGTGCAGGCACCAGCTGCTGTGGAATATGGGCAGATTCATGAAGAAATGATAATGATAATAACAACAATAAAACAAAATCATACTTGTATTCCTTTTCTAGAGCTGCCACCACAAAGTAGTACAATCTATATGGCTTAACCAACTGAAATTTGTCATCTTGTTGTTCTAGAGGCTGGAAGTCTTAGATCAAGGTGTCTACAGTGTTGCATTATTTGGGTGGCTATGAAGTTTTACCTGCCTCTTTCCCCTAACTTCCAGTGGCATTCTAGTATCTATGGTATTCTTTGGCTTACAGAAGAATCATAATAATCTCTGATTCATGTTGACATGGTGCTTTCCCTGTTGTGTGAATTGTTCCTAACAACCCCCTTTTATAAAGACACCATTCACATTGGATAAGGGTACACTTGAATGATCTACTTTTAATATGATTGCCCCTCAAAAGATGCCATTTCCAAATACAGTTCTCAAGAACATTCTGACTTACTCGAATTAGGACTTCCACATAGGATGTGTTAGTCAGTTAGTCATTGCTGTGAGGAATTATCTGACCGGAAAATACTCAACAAAGGGAAGCCTTACAATTTCAGAGGTTTCATTTCATGGTCACTTGTCTTGGTGTTCTGAGCAGATGATCATGGCAGCAAGGGTGTGGTACAGCAGAGCTGCTCCCATCATGGCACCCAGGAAGGAGGTCATGGAAGGAGAAGGGCCCATCTGAGGGCAGATGTACTCTTTAAAGTCATGCCTCCTGTGACCTACTTCATCCAAGTATGGCTCAGGTCCTAATGGTCCATTCAGCTCAGAGTCCACTACTGGATTTATCCATTGATGAAGTTCTAGTCCTCATGGTGCAGTCACCTCTTGGTTGTTGTTAGGTGCCATTGAGTTGATGCCTGACTCAGCGACCTTAAGCATAACAGGCAAAACAGTACTGTGAGTGCTTTTCACCTATTCATAGGGTTTTCAATGGCTGATTGTTTTTTGAGAGTGAGTTGTCAGGTCCTTCGCCTAGGCCTACAGCACCTGGTGTTCTCAGGTGGTATTCCATCCAAGTACTAACCAGGCCCAACCCCGCTTAGCTTCCAAGATCTGAAGGGATCTTACACTACAGTGCTATGACTACAGGCAATCACCTCCTTAAAGCCTAGTAAGTGGCACTTTAGCCTTTGTGAATGATACTTCATCTCCATACCATAGCACAGTAATTTTTGAGGAACACAATTCAATTAATAACAATAGTAGTAATGACTTCTGTGATAATAATTGTTATTTTCTCATCACAGATGAGGATTCTCTAGCACTTACCAGATTATGTACCAGAGAATATGTCAAGCTACATCAAATAGATTTAATAATGACACTTCTATGAGTAATATCTCAGTAGCTTACAAAGGGAGATCCAAAAGTTTATAACTTCCCAAAGCCACAGAAGTAGGAAGGTTGATATTTAAAAATGGTGTCTGGTTTGCCACCCACAGAACACTTGGCAATATCTAGAGATGTTTTGATTGTCACAACCAGAAAAAGATATTACTGGCATCTGTGGTAGATGGAGGACAAGGATGCTGCGGGATTTCCCACAATGAGATTCATGTGCACAGGGCAGGGTCCTTCCTCCCACAGAAAAGAATTACCTAACCCCAAAATGTGAATAACGCCAAGATTGTTGAAACTGTGTTATAAGAGTACAATGGAGACATTAGATAAGGCAGTCTAATCTTAAGAAATTCTCATTTACTAGAAAGATCAGTGTGAGAAAGCCAATAGAGGGAATGCTCCCTGCCCAAATCTAAGCCAGTGTCAGGAATTTGTGGGTAAATGTTCAGGAGAGCAATGGCATTAAAAATGTAGGTCTGAGGTCCTTTCTTTCATCAAAAAAGTAAAAATGTTTCTCTTCCTATCCTTATTTTTAAAGGAATTGGTTTGTAATTTTGATGTGGAAGCAGTATACTCATTCATAAAATATTGTAAAAACTACATAAAAGTTAAAAATCTTCCAAACTTCTCAAAGTCAGATATTGAGTACCTTTTAATATATTTCTTTGTAAGCTTTTTCAGTGCTGATGCCTACATGCCTTTTGTCACATTGCATACATACTTTAGCATCAAACTTTTAAAAATTATATTTTCCTTATATGTGAAGTCATCATTTTGAACAACTTCCTATATTCTACTACAGGCATGTGTAGTAAAATGTGTTGGCTCCTAGATTGTATTATGTATTGTATTGTATTATGTCTTTTTCCTATTTTATTTTGTTTTTCTGAATTTTCACCTTCCTTCCTTCCTTCATTCATTATATAAAACTTCTATTATTATAATGTTTTCCTCTCCATACTACTCTATAAGATAGTTAGTATTCACATTAATAAAATAAGTACAAATGCTTTTCTTGGTTAATTTTGTTATATTACTTTTCTCAAGGGCTGCATTTAATTAAAAGATATTTATATCATTTTCAGAGGAGTTCGTTACTCTCTAATTTCTCTTTCATCTCACATAATGGAAAATTACATCTTTCTTCCCCACTTCTCATATGACAACAAGTTTTCATATTTGGAGAGGTTTAATCAAAATACAATCAGCCCCTGAAAACCCTATGAGGGTATCTATGAGTTGGACTCCACTGGACTGCACCTAACAAAAACAACCATGCCGGGTCCAGATCCACTCATGATGGGTAGACAGAGTCCCCACATGAGGAAGAGTACCTTCAATAAAGGCATTGGAAGGAAAGGGGAGGAGTACTCCTAGCCTCGGAGGGAAAGTCTGCCAAGAGGGAAATAGTACCTCCAAAAAGGTCTCTTCATGGAAAAGGACTTGGAACCCCATCTTTTCTTAAATCTTAATTGGTCACTATTGCAGATTTCTAGAAATATTGATGGAAAATAATCTTCTGGCTCTGTGGGCTATGCTAATTCAGATTGGGAGTTGACAAGCCTCAGGCTTTCTTGAAGGAAATCCCTGAATGACTTCCAACAGTAAACTCCTTAAAAAAAAGCCTTTGTACTGACAGCTTTACAGTAAGCAAAAGCACCCATTCTTCATAACAACAGACTCAGTGGGGTGACACACAGGTGGCAGTTAACCGCCCTAAATTCCTGCATAAAAGTTAAGAATAGTCAATTGTTACAGGAAATGCAGATGCTCAGTTTGCCTTGATTTATTTCTTTAAAATAATCACACTTTGTCTCTGAGTTCCTCTTCCACTTTGATTGACTACCACCTGACACTCATGCGACAACTGATCAGGTGATTCCATCAATGCAACCAACTTCCTTGTCTTTTTCTGACCTTTTCATAAGGTTTAATGAATGGTGATTCTGTATAAAAAGGCTGGATTATCTGGAAATAAATGAAACAAGATCACACTGCCTCCGAGCTGCTGTGTTTGTTACCCACAGCTGACTCCTCATCTGCCTGTGGAGACCCTGGATTCTATCTAGCCTGGGGCTGGTCTGCGGCATAACCACAATCAAAATATCTGGACTCAGCCAGAATCTGAAGAATCTGAATGTGGAGATGAAGTAAGAAAATGGAATAATGTTTATGAAATTTAGAAAGTAATGGTTTATACACTATACTATGGGACACTTACCTCCTTCTCCTAATAATAAAATTTAGGACATGAGGTTTTTGTATACTCAAGCAAGATGTGAGAAAATTATTTTGTGGAGAAATTGCGTGGCCTCTACAAAAACCTCAACATATGTATCCTAAAAATGGTATCAGGCTACTACATAAAGACTGTAAAATGAAAATGCCTGGTCATTAGTATTTCTCCACATATGTTTTAGTGCTTCACTGAATGGACAGTCAAGAATCAAGATATATGAGAAATCCTCTAATTGAGAGAAAACAAGCAATTAGGAACTGATGAAATTCAAAGAAAAAATAAAAACTTTAACAAAGACTATTTCATGTGTAAATTATATATATGTATGTATGTATGTATATGTGTATATATATACATATATATGTATATGTATAAAATCCTTGTTCATTGTTGTCGGGTGCCCTCAAATCATGTCTGACTCTTAGAGACTCTCATAGGGTTTTCAAGGGCTTATTGTTTCAGGATTGCCTCAGGAGTGGATTGCCAAGTCCTTCTCCCATTTTTGCGGTGCTGGGAATCAAACCTGGGACCTCAGAGACTGCAGAGAGGCACTCTACCAACTGAACTAAATGCCGGCCCCTCCTTCACATTAGAAAGTCTCAAGGAGGATATCGAGAGAACGTATAAGGAATGAGCACCAGGCACAGTGGCACAGGCCTGTAATTCCAGAGACTTGGGAGGGGAGGCAGGAGGATCGCATTTGAGACCAGAGGCAGTCTGTGTAATTTAGTGAGACCCTGTCTCAAAAAGGAAAAAAAAAAAAAAAAAAAAAAAAAAAAAAAAAAAAAAAAAAAAAAAAAAAAAAAAAAAAGAAAACAC
>VMDO01011104.1:0-12137 GCA_007922755.1 Pedetes capensis | reverse complement strand
TTAATCCAAATATTGGGTCAATAAAACAATAAAAGTAAAGGGAGCATAACTTAGGGTAAAAAAACAAAAGAAAAACAAAATAATGCATATGATTATGTGCACACATGCATACATATGCAACCTGAGATGGACAACTATGATACTTTAGAATATCAGAGATAATGAGATAGTCTTTAAGGTCTTTTAAATATAATAAAAAGCCAGATGCAAAGTAATGTAAATCTGTAAAATACTGGACCTGTCTACCGCAATATTTGATAATATGATATATTACAACAATGCCTTCAGAATTGCCATTTAAAAATACTTGCATCCTAGATATCTGTATGAAACTTGATTATCAGTCAAGTCAGATGAGCAAGGAAGGACTAAATATTGTATAAACATTGCTTTGTGGTAAATATTGCATAATTTGCATTCATGCAAATATGGGATAATGTGAATTTGTGCTAAGCGGGCTGGTGCATACTGTATTCCTGGCATTTGGGAGGAGGTGGAGTGGGGACTGAGAATTTGAGACCAGCCTGGGCTACACAGTAAGTTTTAGGTAAGGCTTGGCTTTGTAGCAAGATCCTTTCTCAACAATAAACAAATAAATACATAAATAAGGAAAAATACAGTTAATCATCAATTTAATTTAATGGCTATGTGAGAGAAAGGAAATATGAATTTCAGCAAAATAATGGCAAATGAGTTTCCAAAGATTTATTCAATCTCAAATTTTAATTGTAGATCTTGGTGAGAACAGCCAGTATAAATTGCAGCATTAATCAAAAAGGGTCTAGGCAGAGCTATATTATTGTTGAGAACATGGATGGGGGGATATTTCTCCATGTCAAGCAAACAAGGAGAAATGATCAAGCAGCATACATGCACAGGCTTCTTAAAGCAGTATTTATTGAGGAAATCACATGGAGACCATAGCAGGCATGTGGGGTTCCCTTATCTCACTGCTTTCAAAGTCTGCCTATCAGAGACTGAGTAGGAGTGGATACCAAACTTTGCGGAAAAAGATTCAAGCCTTCACTCTTTGGCAGTTTCAAGATGTATGAGCATCAGTGTTTAAGGCATATGATGTCCTTCACTTAGCATCATCAGGGGCTTAACATGTGTGCTGCAGTAGCTCATCTCAGCCTTATCTCAGTGATCCAGCCCTCTGTAGAATGAACAAGCATTGGGTTTACAACTCTATGATATGGTGAGCTATGACATTATCCCACTAGTCCTGTTTAGAAGAACATTAGTCCTTCACTTGGACAGATGAAGAGTTGGAGTCCAGCCTTGCTATTGTTATAAGCACTTGACTATATCTCAGGTATTGGAAGGAGGCAAAATTTTTTTAATGGAAAGCCAGATACAGGAGATCATGTGGGATAATTTAATACTATTACTAAGTAGTTTGCATATATTCTCAAAATATTTCAAAACTAGATACTCAGATAACCATTTGTATAAACAAAATGAGTTAAAATATTAATTCCAGCAGATATAATGTTTGATAACATTTATGAAATATGTCTTAGCTATAAGTAAAATTTACATTAACATGAATGCTATTGAATTTAAACAATAATTGGCATATAAAATATCAGCAGATTGATGGTGGAAGAGAAATGAGAGATTAAGAGAGCTAATTACGCAGCTACTATAACTGATGACCAATATAGATAATATGTTGTTGTTGTTAGGTGCCGTCGAGTCGGTATCCGACTCATAGGGACCCTCATAGGGTTTTCAATGGCTGAGTGCTTCGGGATTGCCTTGGGAGTGGATTGCCAGGCCCTTCTCCCATTTTTGTGGTGCTGGGAATTGAACTCGGGACCTCAGAGACTGCAGCGCAGCGCTCTACCCACTGAGCCAAATCCCATATGAATTTTATATTAAGATGGATTTGCTTATCACATCTAAATTAGATATATGGAAAAATATTATAAGAAACAACTAAGTGAATCAAAACTCACCACTATATGAAAGCACAGCTGAAGCAAGACATCTTTACTTTGCACTATAAGATTCTTGGTACCACTTGAGTTTTTGACTATATTAATCTATTAATTTAGATAAGGAAAAATAATAAAATATGGAAAAATAAGGTAGATCTGACTATATTTTCAAATATTGAAAAATAATTATATAACTATCTATCCATGGACAGTCGGGCTGGGATTTAACTCAGTTGGTAGAGCACTGTGCTGCAGTCTCTGAGGTCCGGAGTTCAATTCCCAGCACCGCAAAAATGGGAGAAGGGAGAAGGGCCTGGCAATTCACTCCCAAGGCAATCCCGAAACAGCCATTGAAAACCCTATGAGGGTCTCTATGAGTCAGATACCAACTTCACGGCATCTAACAACAACAACAACAACAGCAGCAGCAACAACAACAACAACAACATCCATGGACAACACAAATGTTAAAATCTAGATTTTTTTCCAGTCTTAGTATTCATGAGTTCATACATTTCTCTATTTTGGTTCTCATTTAGTTCATGGTTTTTCTAACTTCCTGTATTACATAATTTATGATGCATTTTTCTTATCTTTTTAAGGACACGTTAGTCAGCATATATAATTGTGGGCATGCTCTGTGTAATTTCTATTTTCATACTTCCCAATGCTACAGGAGGTAGGGATGCCATCTCCACAGACTACATCAATGGATTCCAGTTGAGATTGGTTAATGGGAAACCACTACGAGAGAGAGTAAGGATAATGAGATAGGAGAATTTATTTCTCCAGTTTTACCATGAAGAAGTTGCCTCAGCTGTATAGTTCTTAGAACAAAATTCCCAACTTTTCTCAATGCAGCCCTCTTGACTCCAATTTATTTAGGACCAGCTGTGGCAATAACTAACTATTATTATCTATTTTGTGGTTTTTCTATACCCTATTCACAACTTGTAAATGAAACTTTTAATGAAACCTCCTCAAATTCCAATCTGAGGGTTCTGGGATCTCCAGAGAAAGAAACATGTAACGTTAAGTAATGAAAAACACATCCAGTCTGTAGGAAAGAAAAGCTTTCCTCTCAAAATTTGCTCAGGAAATTTCAAACTGGATTGTCTGAATTCGCTGACAAGATTCTCATTTTTTAAGTGGGCAGTAACCCTTTTTTTTTTCATTGCATTTTTGTAAAGAAAGAATGTGCTAATGAGCATTAAAGAGCTTAATACAGTGCCTGTCGCATAGCAGACACTCAATAATGCCAACAAAATAGGAAATATTTCATTCTGTATAATCCATTCTCCTACTCTAGCACACACACAAAACGACTAGGGAGCTAATTAAAAAGCAGCACAGTTTCAGTGGCTATGAGGTCAGTCGATTCTTTAATTCTTCATTCCTAGTGAGCCTATAAATGATGCCCGTCAATACGTCATGAACTACACAACGAATCCTCATTTCCCATATTATCCTACTCATATGTCTCTACGTATTTTAGGTAAGAATTCATTAGCATGTGATATTCAGCCATTTTAAAGTATTGTTCTTTAAAATAATATCTGTATATTATAGACTACTGCCACCACTTGTTATAGTTTACATCAACCACTCTATGAAACACCATATATCTCTTCCCTTATTTAGTTATTACAAAAGTATTATTAGGTAACCATTAATCCCACTACCTTAAGTGAAAAGAAAGCTCAAGGCAGTTGACTAGCTTGTTCAAGTTTATAGCACAAAGAGCCAAGAGGTAGAAGAGCAAGGATATAACAACAGATCTTTCTGATTCAAAACATGAAGACATCTGGGGTTGTACCTCAGTGGTAGAGAAATTACCTAGCATGTGCAAGACCATGGGTTCAGCCCCAGCATTACAAAAATAGTAAATTCAGAATACTTTTTCAAGTTCAAAGCACATTTTGTAGGTATATGTGTGTGTATATCTATATCTATATCTATATCTATATCTATATATCTGTCTATATCTATATCTATATCTATCGATAGATAGATAGCTATAGCTATAGATATATGTCATTGTTGTTAGGTGCTGTTGAGTTAGGTCTCACCCATAGCAATCCTAGGTACAGCAGAAGAAAACACTCTCCAACCCTGTGCCATGCCTGTCACTCTCAGTGCTTCTCTTCTCTTCATAGGGTTTTCAATGGTGGATTGTTTCTGGAGTGCATTGCCAGGTCCTTTTCCCTAGCCTGCAGCACCTGGTATTTCCAGGAGTCCTCCCATCCAGGGACTAACAAAAAGCCCTTATTTTGTGCAATAAATATGTGTTAATAAAATAATTTGCAAGGGAGGAAAGGAGAATTGGCAGAGGCACAGCTTTAGGAAATACTGAGCCCTGCTTCCAGAAAAGAGCCGGTCTCTCATGAATCATACGCAGGGCATCAATTAGTCAGGGGGATTCTTCCTTAGGATCACCATGCTTAGCTTAAGAATGGTACAGAGGATTTTTCTTTGGGTGTGGGGTGTGTGTGTGTGTGTGTGTGTGTGTGTGTGTGTGTGTGTGTGTGTTATGTATTTGATAAGGGAGGCTTGGCATCTGGAACTCATTTTTGTCTGCTTTAATTTCAACATTCTTATAAAGAAACCCTGCTTCATAGCTGTGGTTGGCACCAGTACTCTATTATCTATAATTATACAGGAATCAGGGTCATCTGCTTGCAGAGCATTATCAGCTTATCCTCTTTCCAGTGCTCAGTCAGGGGTTTGCTCAGCCATGCCAGCTGGAGCTTGGCACTCAGAATTCATCCACTATTAATAAATTACTTTTCAGACACTCAGTTACTTCCAACAAAGTCCCTGTGCAGTGGCGGCTGAAGTGCAATGAAGGGTTGATTCTGCTCTTTTCTCTTTTCTTACAAGAAAATAAAACATACTAATATTTCTCATCTAGAAATTTGATATTACACCATGAAAGGTGAAATCATATTTCTTCTAAATGCAGTTTCTGTTTTTAGAATTATTTATTTTCAAATATGCAAAATATACTTCCTCAAGGTCTATTCAGAGAAAGAAGAAGACACTTGGTTTTCAGAAATAATTTAGTAACAAGGCAAGGAAAGGAGAATGTAAGCCAAGTCATAGGAGCATATCCAAGAGAATGAGATGAAAGTCACATTTTTGCTAATATCCAGTCTACCTTGTCGAACCATTCAGCCTTATTAGAGCTCAGTTTCTTCATCCAGAGAATGAATGGGTTGATGGTGGGTTAGTACACTGGTTTTGTGAGACCTTTGGTCAAGGGTCCAAGAAATAGCAAAATAAAAAAAGTGAGTTGCAATATTAGACATTATTCAATTTTTTAAATTAATTGGATTCAATTTTTCACATTTCCTTTTGTTTTGTCTCTTGAAGTAAGACCGATCAGAGATCACTTCAAGTTAGTTCATAAAACTAAGGGTTTATTTGTAAGTATAGTGCTTATTAGTAATTTGTTATTGTTGTTGTTAGGTGCCCTCCTGTTGGGTCCAACTCATGGTGACCCTATGTATAATTGAGGAACCACTCCCCCATACTGTGCCATGGCTGGCACTATGTCAGTGCTTCTCTGCTCTTTGTAGGGTTTTCAGCTGCTGATTAGTGGGCTGCCAGGTTGTTCTTCCAAGCCTACAACCCCTTGTATTCCCAGGTGGTCTCCCATCTAAGTAGTAACTAGGCCCAGACCTAGTTTCAAAGATCTTATGAGATTGGATGCCAGGGTGACATTGATCTCTTGATTTTATAGATTCCAAGGGCAGGAAAGCTATATATCCAGGACATGTAAGAACTGGAATAGAATTGTTCACCAAAGACATTTTCTCATTCTCTCATGATCTATATGCTATTTCTTCTTTCGATAACACAATTCTTTCTCTTGCCTTCCAATGTATACATGTTTATAGTATGGCTTAGTTCCCTCTTGTATGTAAAATTGAAATTCAAATGACTTATAACAAAGAGCACATATTACTCACCAGAGGGAATCATGTAAGTATCTTTTAAGCTAGTATATTTTCTGGCACACTGAGTTGTCTACGTAGGGTTAGGAGGCAGGACTGAAAAATAATTAAATGGGAAAAGGGCAGGCCATGCTGATATGGTTTCTTGATGGGTGGATCTGCAATTAAAATGTCTGAAATGGTGAAAAATGTCTTACCTGATCTAGGCCAAAGTGAAAAGAGTCATTTTACTTGTTTGTTCTTGATGAGTGTAGTGATTGAAGATTATTATGTTAACTTTGCACAGAATTTGTTTACATTATTGTGGCAAGTTTATGTTTGTACCTAATATAGATATTTTCTAGATGTGACTTTTATAAATTTGTTCCTCATTTGTCAAGTTATCATATCAATGGCAGAGTGTTGTGGGAGTGGGCCGCCAGGTCCTTCTCTCATTTTATGAGGTTCTAGGGATCCAACCCAGGGCCTAAGAGAGTGCACCCTACCAACTGAGCAAAACCCCAGCTCTCCATTGTCTATGCTGCCTGCTAACTGTAACATTCCTCAAGGAAGGTCAGAGATCTGGTAAGAAGGCTCACTGGCAGAAAGAATTGCTTAATAACAGCAAATAGGCCTACTTTGCTGGGGTCCTCATTGAAGTCTTCATTTTTAAATGTAAATTTAGTTTTCAGTGACCATTTGGAATGCTCTTGCTCCCAGGTCATACTACTATCAGGATTCTCAGAACAGAAGCATGGGATGGGAGCTTCAGAGGGCCACTTCTGCAGCCCTGGACAATGTTTTCCACAGTGCCACATATACTCAAGCAAGAAGGAAAGAAAGCACAAACCTTTAAAGTAACCAGTCTCCCAAGTCTCTCCCTCTCCTTGCACAATACAGTGCTGGGTAAATTGTAAGACTCAATAAATGCTTGCTGAGTTGATGTTCTTGGCAACTCATTTACTTTATTCTAATTAAATTTCCCTCTCTCGGTTTAAAATGGCTTTTCATTGAGCACATTTCAGACAAAAAAATTTTTATACAAAGAAAATGTAGCCACAAAATTAATTCAAATCCTGTTTGGTTTGATGAGTGCATTTTATTATCTACTGTTTGCTAACAATTAGATACCAAAAAAAATGAAGTTTTGTAAACAAAAGGGGATTAAAGTAGGGTAAACCCACCAACCTGAGATGCCTTGCAATGCCATTTGGATAAACTATTTTGTTTTGTGCTGTAAAAGATTCTCTGGTGCATTTCTGTTCTCTCCGAGGAACTTGGTGAAAGTGGCATTTGAGTATTTAAGAAAACAGCCTCCAGGCATATTAATGGACTCTCATTTATCCAGAGGATACAACCCAATTCAATCATCTTCCCAAAAGATCTCCATGTCAGCTTAGTTTGTGAATCTTGGAAGCTCATATATGTTTTGTCACAGCTGCGTGTGAAATATTGTGTAATTAAGTTTTACATTACATCAGACCAACAGCATAATAAAATGTCATCTGGTTAATTTTGGTTTCCAAATGTGCTTTATAACCAACACCGAGGAAATATTACATGTGATTCATGCCACAAATTGTTATGTAGGCATGTACTAGCATATTTATGGTATTATGCTGCATGCCAAATGATGCACTAAATTCAAATATGGACATGCTAATTTCCCTTGTGTTGACAATATGAAGTTCTAAGCATTATTCTTTAATTAGAACACAACCAGTTCACTGAAGCCATAAAGTGGACTTCTCCCAAATTTACTTGTTTTCTTCCTTTTCTGAAAGAAATGAGCTCATGAATTCTTCAAATATTGGTAGACAAAGAAAAAAACTAAAGGATTATATATGTGGCTATGTAAATACATCAAAAAGTTCACAGTTCAATTACAGAAATGGGATATACTAATATTCTTGAACAAATACTACACTCCTTAGTATGGATGTCTTTAACAAAGTTTTATGCCAAAATTATTACAAAACTGATGCAAATTAAAAAATGACTTGGGTAAAGGGAAGTACTGTGATATGATATGTTATTTTAGGGACAGGCTTAAGTCAGAAATAAAACTCAGGTATTGGTTTAACGAGCTACTTCACTATGTAATGAAAATCACATCCTCTTTCTGCTGGGGGTGTGGCTCCATGGTAGTACATGGTTTAGACCAATCCCTGGCACCAAAAATAAAAATACAACAGAAAATGAAGTGCACTTAATTTTATTCTTTAGAATTTAGAAATTATCTGGAAGGTAATAATGATTACTCATGCTTTTGTTAGGGTCTAGGCTTTGATTTATTTGCTTTATACATATATTTTAATTTTATTCTTACCAATATCATTGTGGTTGCTTTGCATTTATTTATTTATTTATATTTTTGTTTTGCATATTATTTTTTTTCTGTTCCTGGTATGAGAAAGCCTGCATTCAGAACAATTGCCTTCATTATGGTAGTAGGCATTGGGTAGGTTCCAAGATGAAGTATAACTGACAAGTTTAACAGACCAGGTGCAAAGTGATCTAAATTAAATAGATGAGTTGTTCAGCACCATACTATGAGCTCATTGACTTATATAACAACCACGCAGATTCAGCAGCAGGAATTCCTTGAATATGCTGAAAACAGTGTTTCTTAGGGACAGTGGTCAAAGGGTAGTTGGGAATCACTCATGTGGGCCCCAGCAAAGCATCAAGACAGTGTGAATTATAACTTGTGTTCCACCTTCAATTTTATCAGCGCTGATCTTCCGATTACCGAAAATACATAATAGAAAACATAGTCTTTACTGTGCACATGGAGCATCAACAAAAGACCTCTAATATACATATTGGCAAATCCAGCACTCTTGTATGGAGATTATAGATTCCCCAATCTTTATATACTGCCAGCACTGATCAGAACAAGACCTTCTTGCCTTAATTTGGAATATCACTGATAATAAATCCTCTTATTACATATGTGAGGGCATACATATGCAAATATTGAATACCCTGCAGATTTCACATTGGTGCACATTGCTCTATGTATATGCCTAAATGCACACACATACATGCATACAATTGCATCATCGCACACCCCACACAGAAACTAACAACTACAACCACAACAGCCACAGCAAATTTTTCCATACCAAAATCAATAATTTGGTTCATTTATCTAAGCTTAGAAGATTTCAAGTTTGTAATAAATCTTTGTTTTTTACATTTACTAATTCCTATTGATTCATTTATAGATATTGCTCAAGCACAAAACATGCTCCAAGCATTATCTTTGTCATTAGGGATATGTTTTCGAGAAAAAGAAACAGAAAAAAAGGACACAGTCCATCTTCTTAGACATCTCATGTCCCAAGGTGGTTGGTTGTGGGTTAAGACAGGTAAGAAGGTACTTTGTTATGTGTGCTAAGAATTTATATGAAGAATGGGTAGAGTGCAAAGAAATCAACTAGGAGGGACTGGTAACATGACTGGGATGTGTAAAAAAGGTTTTGGAAATATATACTCTTCATTTACCTGGGAAGCACAGGAGAAGAAAGTGTTAGGTGATTACTCTTCTGCCTTATTTCCATCTTTGCTATGCCCTTTCAAATGGTGTAGTTCCCCTATGAACATAGTTGGGTGGCCTTCTTTCAAAATTCCATTTCATAAGAGGCTGGTAAGTGGCTCAGTCACTCCTTTGCTCCATTCAAATGCAGAATGATAACAGCGTCCAGCTTTTGTTAGTCTGTGTGTGATTCCACATCACTTGTTGAATCTCATAAACCTGTCTACAATTCTGTAAATAGCTCCCCAGTTATAGCTCTTTAGTTAATCCATTCTATATGCTATCACTTCTTGCTAGGATATTGACTGATGTTGTTGTTGTTAGGTGCCATCAAGTCCATATCCGACTCATAGCGACCCTCATAGGGTTTTCAATGGCAGACTCTTTCGGGATTGCCTTGGGAGTGGATTGCCAGGTCCTTCTCCCATTTTTGCAGTGCTGGGAATTGAACTCGGGACCTCAGAGACTGCAGTGCAGCACTCTACCCACTGAGCTAAATCCCAGCATTGACTGATAGATATTCTTAAAAAGATAAACACTGCATAGTGTTTAGATTACAGCAATGAAGAACATTAGCTTTATATTTATGTGAACTCACGTGCATAAATATGATAAATGAATGGTCTACACCTTATTTAAATTGTTTTCTCTAAAGTATACTGTTCTTATCTGTAAAACCTTAAGAGCTAGAAGGCCATGAAAAGGCCAAAAGGCAAAAGAAAACTGTATTTTAGCCAAGCAGGTAATTCCTAGATAATATTTTACTTATATTCTTGGTCATAGAAAAAATGTTAGTTTTGTTGTTTAATTTTGGCCCCTGTGTTATATGAGACAATTAAAATGATCAAAAGATGATGTCACAAAATGTGCCAGAGTTGGAAAAATCCAGAACAATAGCCAAAACTGATTCAGAAGTGAGTTTATTACTTCTTCACCAATATAATTTTAGTCACCCATTCTTTATACAATTTTCAACAAACTTTGTTCTCAGAGTAAACTATCAAAGTTGTTTTGGAAATATTGAGGAGTTTAAACCCTAAGCTAAACTTACAACCTCAGCCCTCACCTTAATTTGAAGGTTACTTCAACTATAATTCATATAATATTCCAGATAGTACATTTTCATTGTTAGAATTGGGGCCTTAGGAAACACAAATACTTTCACAACAGAAAAGTTATCTTTAACAGTCCAAGTAAACTAATTGAATTGGTATACAGTCATAATTTAAGTAGTTTGGCCATTAATGATGTCATTACTTGCTATGAATCAAAGTATTTCATAATCTGCAACAGTAATTTTCTTTCTTATTTTAACAAGATGGATGACATCGAGCAACTGTAAAATAAGATAAAAAAAAATTTGTGCCTATAACTTTCCACAGTAGATGAAATGGTACATGAAAATCTCCTGGCTATGGCCTCATTTGTGATGTTCAATGAATATGGATTAGCAATTAACCATGGCTACACTCAAAGCTAAGCTAAATTACAGGAATAAATTTAGAGTGGACAGTGTGGTGTGCAATCGGTATTGATCAGTTTGCAGAAAAGGACCTGGAAACTACTTTCAATTTGATGTGGCTAGAGATATTTCTTGAACCAGTGTTTTGTCCAATTATATAGGAACTGTCATTAGAGATGATGGGAAATTGCTAAGAAAGCAATTAAGTCTGGGATACATTCCAGGAGAGTAATATTTGTTTAGAAACTCAAAAAATAAAATCCATGTTCATAATCTCACAGGATCATAATTTTATTAATGGCTCAATCCTTGCCCTTCTATCTCTGAATTGTGATTGTCCTTTGTTCACCACTTATTCCTACTGGACCATGAACTCCCTAAGAACAGATGTCATATTTTGAATCTCTACACACCCTAGACAGCACCCAGGAGGGAATAAATAAAAGCTTGTTAAATTGAATAAGAGATTGAACCATCTCTTGATATTTGGAAAAATATAGACTATAATCTCATTCCACCTATTTGATTTTTTTCAATAATCACATAGATTAGGATATTCCAGAAGAAGAAATTTACATGTGGAACACTTTACAAGAGTTAATGCCAAGAAGGGGAGGCAATCATTTGCTGTTCTTAAAAGTTTCTCAAGAAAATATACCTTTCCTTGGGTAGGAGAAGAAAGTGAAGAAGAATCTTCCTTTGTGCAGAAGAAGCAAAGGAGAATCAGTTTTTAATTGTTTTACTGAGTAAGATATAATTAATTAACAACATATATATATATTATCCTCTTAGACTCAAAATGTAGGTGCTTTTTATGCCAGACAGAAAATGTCTATCTAACAGAAAATGTG
Organism: Pedetes capensis; assembly: GCA_007922755.1. NCBI lineage: Eukaryota > Metazoa > Chordata > Mammalia > Rodentia > Pedetidae > Pedetes > Pedetes capensis. The sequence goes on along the minus strand of VMDO01011104.1, from coordinate 405 downwards.
CCATTCAAGTTCCAGATTGTATTTCACAGTATATCTAACAGTATAAAACAGTATATCTAACAGAAAATGTGCCATTCAACTTCCAGATTGTATTTCACAAAATGAGGAAGGATTGAAGAATTATGCTCTGTTAACTAATAAATCTACATTCCCCAAAGATACGTGGTACACACATTATTGTAGATATACTATACAGAAAAAAGTTATTCTTCTTCATCAATAAATGTAAATAATGTATATAGATATGTGAATAACTTACTTTGTCTCAAAAGGATGAATGTCCAGTGTTGGTTTCTTCTCTCCAGGAACTATTCCCTCTAAATTTCAAGAATATCTCAAAGGGTCTATATTCTTTTTGCAGTGCAGAAATTTGAAATGTTTCCTTAGACCACCTAAATACAAGGA
>VMDO01011103.1:0-68445 GCA_007922755.1 Pedetes capensis | reverse complement strand
TTTCCCTCACTCATCTTTTCCCAGTACCTCATAACTTATAGCCCATCAACATTTACTGAACATCTTCTGTATGTCCAAACCTAGGTTATGGGGAAGACAGTAGAGCAATTGCTCAGTAAAAGTTTTCTTTTCTTTTCCTTTCCTTTCCTTTCCTTTCCTTTCCTTTCCTTTCCTTTCTTTTCTTTTCTTTCTCTTCTCTTTTCTTTTTCCTTTTTCTTTTCTTGTCTTTTTTCTTTGCTTTGCTTTCCTTTCTTCTTCTTTTATTTCTTTTTCTTTCCCCCTTCCTTTCTTTATTCCTTTACTTCCACCTTTCTTTCTTTCTCTCCTTTGTTATTGTCATTGTTGTTTTTGTTGTGGTTTGTTTCTGTCTTAAATCAGAGCACCAAAATATTAGAATCAGTTGTCATATGATAAATTCTACCTGTTCTGGTCATTAGAAAGAGAAAGAAAATTTTAAAAAGTATTGGGTACTTTATAATGTATTTAATTGACTGAGTTGTGATTCTGAAATTGAGTTCAGTGATGCTAACTAGGAGTAAATAATTTCTTAAATATTGTTAATGATATCTCAAAAGTAGTTGCTTTAAAATTTTCACAAGGAAACCAAAAGAGAAAAAGAACTAAAGAAAAATGTCAACTGCTTTTGTGACATTTTTAGCAATTAAAAATATCTTGCATAATAGTAATGTGGTACCATGGAGAATACCTGAAATCCCAATCATTCTAGAGACTGAGGGAGGAAGATCAGAGTTCAAGATTAGAGGCAGCATCTGCAACTTTTTGAGACAGACTCCAGTTCAGTCATAGAGTACTTCTCTAGCAGGTATGAGGCTATAGGTTCAAACTCCCCAATAAAGCAGAATAAAGGAAGAGAGAAAAGAAGAAAAGTATATTGCATATTTTAATTTTTTCTATTAAATGATTAAATACTGGTAATTAGAGAAAGAAGCATTTATGAAATAGTGATTGTGATTTTGAACCTGTCTATATTGGTTTTATTCAATCCAGACCCAAACTTCTGTTTTTTAAGCATTTGGACCTTAATTTTAGGTTCATCCATAGACACATGGAAAGAAGGAAACAAAAGAGTGAGAGAAAGTGCAAAGAAAATGACTCATAAGATAAATAGAGGAAAAGAACAGGCAGAGGGAGAGAGAGACATCCAGAGAAAAAGAGAGAGAAACAAATTTGAGAGTTTTACTGTGGTATCAGGAGAATTCCCATTAATAACCCTTCTTATATATTCCTTGATTGTTGCTGTTCTTATTGTTGCTATGTGTCATGAAGTCGGGTATGACTCACAGAAAACCTGTGTACACTGGCTAATTGTTTCCAGGATTATTCTGGGAGTAGGCTGCCCGGTCTTTCTCCCATTTTCATGGTGCTGGGGATTGAACCCAGGGCCTCAGAGAGTACAGAGAAGCACTCTACCAATTAAGCTAAACACCAGCGCTCCTGGATTCTGTTTATCAAATCCCATGACATTGGCTCAGTGTGGGGTAAAGCGGAATTATGAGAAAAATAAATTTTATTAACCATTCTGTTGATCATAGTGCCTTTACTGAGCAAAACAAAACAAAACAAAACATGGCCAAGGACTAGGAGAAAGAGAAAGAAGACAGTGTAATATAGCAGGTTATTGGTGGAAATAGGGAGAGATCATAGCAGATGGATACCATGATCACAACTGGATGCTGACCCAGGTACATTGCAATCCTGCTGTTTCCTCACTACAAGACAATAAAATTCTCAGTTTTTCTTTCAGATATGGTATGTACAAATAACTGCCCTTGGAAGCAATCTCCAAACTGTCTTTTAGGCAGACATTTCGATTCCTGATTATGTTTCTGCTCTAAGGATGTCTCCTTAAAATCTGGAAGAAAGTAACACAGAACCACCTTATGACTAAATATATGGTAGCTGGCCGTAGTGGCTATGATAGAGTTAATGGTTTATAAGCATTGGTAACCATTCTAGTTAACTTTAACATGTCCTAAATTAAATACTGCATATCAGGAAGGAAATTAAAATGTTTATGAGCTTTTTTTTTTTAACTTTCTGCAACCATAAACCAAAAGGATTTGTTGCTAATTTAGCTGGCTCGGTGACTTGGGCAATGGATTGCTGCTGAATGATAGGTGTATCACAAGTTAATATGATCCACTGAGTAAGTCAGTTGTTGTTGTTGTTAGATGCCATCCAGTCAGTTGTTAGTGTGGATAAAAAGAAAACGAAAATGGAAACTTGAGAAGGATAGATTTTGCTATGACCTTTCAGCAGGACAATTTATTCTGACAAAGGACATATATGATAAATTTTTGGCATATCTTTCTGGCATGAGGAGTGTATATTTTCATGTTGACTTTATTCAATTGCAGTATATGGCATGTGGTACTTTTCACAAAGATCATTTTTCCTAATTGCATGAATTTTATCAGTCTATCATGGCAATAACTTATATAGCAGCTTGATTAGCATGGGGCTTGCCACTGCAAATACTCTATAAGTATCTTAGAAACTGAGTTAGACAGATAAAAGATATTCTAGAAGACATGCTAAACTAAGTTGAGTCACTAGTAGGAACTATTTTCTAGAAGACTAGCTGTAAATAGACATTGACATGTACAAATGACAAAGCTTTATGGGAATGGAATTATTGAGTGAAGACTCAAAGCAAGTTCTTACCCATAAGCAATGCTGGGAGTTAGCTTCTATCTTCAGCTGCTAAAGATAACTATTTATTTAATCACTATGAAATTTGATGTCTTTTATTTTCAGTTTTCATTTGCTAAGGAGTGAAGTTTGAAAAATAAATTGTGGTCTTCATCATTGTCTTGCGGACCAATTACCATGGATAAAAATATAATTTATCTTTCTTGAGAAGCAAATGATGAGCAATAAAGCAAATAAAGGAAGTAAGTTAAGCAAATAAAGCCAATAAAGCAATTAAGCAAATAAAGGAAGAATACAGCTTCATCCCAATGGGACGGTAGATCAGTAGTATCTGACAAAATCTTTACCATATGATCTGCAATACGTTTATGTCAATTTGCTATGTAGAATCTATAATTAATTGAGCAATGGCTTTTAGTAACCAACCTAATCACTGCAATTACAAACTGCACAAAAAAGGCATTGTGTAGCGGGAAGAAGTGAATAGTGATGTTTTAATTTTATAGAAAGTTTGGTGTGTCAAACATGACTGTTTATATCCCTGCTATAGTCATGCAGCAAAGGGTTTTATAGTTCATAGATGAAAGTAAATGAAACTGTAATGCATGAGAAAAATGACCATTTGATAAGAAAATATTTTGGCAAGATGAATTGAGCCCCCTGAATAATAGGGTATCACAACATCTACTTGACCAGAAAAGGAAATGAATTTGGCCTTAGAAAAATTACATACGTTTAAAATACTTTACTGGAGCTATACATTTCATTTTTCATATAACTCTGAGTCATTGAAGTAAAAGAAGACTTGTACTGGCATAGGAAAAACAAAAGACATAAAGAAACAAAGTTACAATTAACCTGCTTGATAGGATGAATTACTGCTGACTAGAGGGAGCTTCTGATGTTGGTGCTTGCTTGATATTGTTGTTAGGTGCCGTGGAGTCGGTATCCTACTCATAGCGACCCTCATAGGGTTTTCAATGGCAGACTGTTTCGGGATTGCCTTGGGAATCGATTGCCAGGTCCTTCTCCCATTTTTGCAGTGCTGGGAATTGAACTCGGGACCTCAGAGACTGCAGCGCAGCGCTCTACCAACTGAGCTAAATCCCAGCCCTGCTGGATATTAGCAGGCTTCTTTTGTATAAGATTATAATGCAGGAAATAGAAGAGAATACTCTAAAGGAAAATGTATGGCAATGGGATCTTGACCAAGATATAAAGGCATGGTTAAAGGGATTGAAGGATTGAGGTAAGGATTCAATCACCTAGCCTGTGCCCCTTTTCTATCCTGATCGTCCAGGAGTAAGAGCACAGGCGAAAAATCTAATATTTTATTAATAAACTGTGGTGGACTGAAAATGTTAGGATTGCTTTCACAAACACACTTTCATTCCATGGATTTATGTGTGCATTACAATCTGGAGAATACCATATAAGCAATACAACTATCCAGGATAAATGATGGAAATGTATCATAGTTAAATCTCTATCTGGTAAAAGAGGCAATAACCACTGCAGCACATAAGGTATTTCATCTACTCTGGACCAGGAAGTGCATGTTTAATGTACAAAGTGTTTTAAGAGTCCCTCAGTGCACCCCATGCCCTTGCATCACTTGCACACACTCCTGAAATGCTTGCAGGTTTGAAAATTTAAGTAAATCTTGATCCTGGGTAGAATTGTCAATTCATGTAGGTCTACTTTCACCATGTTAACACAAAACTCAAAGACAAATGGCAAACATGGAGATCACATTGGTTATTGATAGCTCAGGAAAAGGGATACTAGCCAGATATATAAAGAGTTTTTAACATTTGAAGAAAAAAAGAGCCAACACAATATATAAATAAAAAGACAACATATATAAGTAGTCAGTTCATGTATAAATTTATATTGTTGTTGTTCGGTGCCCTCAAGTCAGGTCCAACTCATAACAATCCTTACAGGGTTTTCAGTGGCTGATTGTTTCAGGATTGTTTTCTGGAATAGACTGTCACATCCTTCTAAAATTTACACTAGCAGACATTAAATATGAGGAATTTGAATTTTAAACATAGATACTATTTTTAACATAAAAAAGCAAAGACTATTAGCAACGTGGTCTATGGGGATATAGAGAATCCTCCATATTCATGAATTTCTCTGGTGGTGCAAAATCAGCTAGCAAGGGAGCAGTGTAACATTTATGACTCTTACAGATACATTTTTAATTTGATCCAGCAATTCCACTTCTACAGATTCATTATGAATATATATCTTTACAAAAAGTGAACATTGTATCAATTGATACTTAGGGAAGTTAGATAGAATGAACTTAAAAGCTAGAAAGAGCATCCCTCCCAGCCCTTGAGCTCTTTTCTACATTAGCCTCTCCACCCGTTTCAGCAAAGTGTGTGAGATGAGAAAGGGGAGGCAGAGTAGTTAGCAAATAGATGGTAAAACTATGTGTCATGTAATCATGGAACCAACATTCTTTCAACCTTTGCCATATTGATGACTATAAATAAGGTGACTTCTTTTTCAGCTTATGCAAAGCTTGGAAATAATCCCTTGGTTCTTGTAAAAAGTAAAAATCCAAATAAACTGAAATTTTACAATTTTTTTGTATCCACCAGAGAATTTGCAAGGTGAATATGGGAGCGAGATTTCACTAAATATAAATTTCTACAAACTTTAGAAAGTTGAGCCAAATAAATATTTGTGTAATGAAAAATAATTATGTAGCAAGAAATAAACATAGGTTAACAACTAAACAAAAACAGAAAATAACTCTGGACTAATTCCAAATTGGCAACTTATCTCCATAAAAATTAATTTCAGCAACTTTGGAATACAATGCACTGGCACTGACTGAACACATTAAGTGAACATATTTTCAGGCCAGGAAAGACAAAAGAATCTTGTAATTTGAACACCAGATTTTTTCCACTTGTCTAAACCCACTTGCCAGGATGTCCTGTTCCACGAAAGTCCTTGTTAATCTACCTGGCTTCTAATGCCGTTCTCAGCCATTTACTGTCATATGTCTTCATCCTGACCGTAGGCTGACATCTCTGGTCAGATCCCCTGTGCCTGGGATCCTTCTTCATCCTGTGTGGTAGTCAGCTCTCCATCACTATAACAATACCTGAGACAATCAACTTATGAAGTCAAGAGGCTGACTTTGTCTCACAGTTTTGGAGGTTTCAGTCCTTGATCAGTCAGCCCCATTACTTTGAGGCATGTAATGGTACAGCACTAATATTTTTCTCTTTTATTGTAGCTGAGGACATTACAGAAGATTTGTAGGTTTACATTTATTTTAAGACACAATGTGAACAATTATTTATCCTAGATTTAAATAATGTTTAAAGGAATTCTTGTGAGATCTTTAATAATCAATCAAATATTTTAGAAGTGCTTATTGAATTAACATTGTTTACGTGCTTACAAAGTACTTATCAAAAGGATCTAGAAAGAATTCAAGGACATGGTATAGAAGCTAGCATGGTCTTTTATTAAGGAAGAGTAGCTGATTGTACTGCCTCTTAATTGACAGACGATAGCTAGATGGTAAATAATCAGATACATAGATATATACACAAATACAGAGATCAAAAGATAGAAACATCCTTAAGCATGCTAAGTGTGTTTTCCCATTATCATCATTAGCACATAACCATTTTCTCTTACTTGATTTAACATTAGATATCATTTAAATCAGTTAAGATAGAAATAGAGTTATTAAGTGACAGACAGACCAGGCTCCCTCTTTGAAGCTCTCCTATATGTGAACAGTGGAGGTTATTATGTTGTTATCTAATTACTAGTCATAAGTAATATAAACCAAAGAACAAAGATTTACTTTACCTATAAGATATATGATACAAAATAATGTAATCTAGACTTTGTTTACAGTATTATAAGCAAATGAAGACATATACATATACATATATATATACATATATATATTTTTTTTTTTTTGAAGTGTTGGGGAGTTGAACCCAGGATCTCATGCTTGCTTTGTGCAAGTGCTCCATCACTGAGCCATACCCCCAGCCAATTTTTTACTATGCGTTTTGAGATAGGGTCTCACTAAGTTACACAGGCTGACTCTGGCCTCAAACATGCAATCCTTCTTCCTTTGCCTCCTGAATCACTGAACCACTGCACCTGACTTGTAAAAACATTATTCTTAAGTAGAAGTCACAAACTTCCTTCTTCATACAAAATATAGGTGTCAAAAGAATACCAAAATCTGCCTTCCAATCTGAGGATACCAAGGGTCTAAGCCTTTGATATTCTGAATAAAGGAGTTATTAGGGGAGAACTAAAACAATTTACCTCCTGATTTTACTTTCCTGGTAAAATGATACTTATATAAATGAATCCCAACTACTATCACCACACTCAGTATCTCATGTTTGTAAGCTCTTTTAAGTAACATAAAATGACAATTATCTTATACTAACTAGTTCTCCTAGTAATCTTTCCAAAGAAAATATGTAACATAATTCTTACATGAATTTGGAAAATTTACTTAATGTGAACGTTGGAGTCAACTCTTAAAATCTATAGCACTTATAATGAATTTATGGCATTTCTATTTTATGAAATGTGTAAACCAAAGTCAGTTCAAGTTTCAGTATTTTGTTCTTCTGAAGAAAATACAGATTTTACTGAAGGGTAAATTTTAAAAATATTTTAAAAGTACTAAAAATCTGAGCATAGAAGTGCACATCTGTGTTCACAGTGACTTGGGAGGCATAGACAGGAGAACTGCAAGTTTGAGGCTAGACATAGGCTGTGCAATTCAGCGAGACACTGTCTCAAAATAAAAAAAAAATAGAAAATGTCTAGGGGTATAGCTCAGTGATAGAAGCACTTGCAAAACATTTGTGAGGCCCTGGGTTCACCCCTACTACTGCAATGAAATAAAATAAAATAAAATAATTTAAATTAAAATGATGCTTTAAAAATTTTATATACTTTTGAATATTACACATTATTAAAATGTGATTAATTGAATTAGTATGATGATTATGGTGATACTCTATGATCGTAGTTGAATTTATTTGAAAATCCATACAAAATTTCCCACATTCAAATTTTTTGTGAGGCAATAGCTATATATTTATTCAAACAAAATTATGAAGTGCCTAAAACTGATTGGGGGATAAAACACTAGTGAACAAGACATATAAGTAGTACACTTTTTCAACACTATAGAATTTTTTTTATTTTTATTTTTTTTCAGTAATATGGGTATTAAACCCAGGGCCTAGCACATGTTGAGCAAGTGCTCTGCCACTGAGCTGCACCACTAAATCAGTTTTTATGTTTTGAGAAAGGGTCTTCATAAATTGTACAGGTTGCTTCTGGCCTCAAACTTTGATCCTCCTGCCTCCACCTCCAAGTCCCTGGTATTACAGGTGCACATCAGGTCACCTGGAAACAGCTCTAGAACTCTTTAACTTGGGAGATAGAATTATTCAAGTAGAGCCGTATTATTATAATGATGTGTATTTCAAAAGCACACGTACAGTCATTACATTATTTGAATGCCAGAAACTCTATAAAATAGATAAAATAAGTACTAATTCTCTTTATAGAAAATGAGTTTCTTAGGGGATAATATTTTACAGAACAAATATTAACTGCCCAAACAGGAGAAAACAAATACAAGCAACTCTCCAACAAATATATAAGTAAATAAGCACCTCTGAGTTATTTTACCCTTTGAAATAGTTTCTCTAGCTGCAAGAGTTTCCAGATGAGCCTTGATTTGCTCATTTTAAATTTGTCAATTGGGAATTAATCATACAACAACAAATGTAAATGATTCTATATTACTAATTATGCCACCGATTGGATGTAAATTAGAAACAAGCTTGTAATTTAAGAAAAACTTTATGCTGAAAAGATTAGATTGTTTTTTGCTCCTAAAACATGAGTTATTTGAGTAATATAAATAAAGGAAAGTTAATATCTTTTACATTGTAGTATTTCCAGATATAGGAACTCCTCCAAAGAACATTTCTTTACTTTAGTTTTTCGTTTTTTTTTTTCTTTGTTTTCAAATAAATCCATTGACTGTTTTAAAATTAAATTGGCCATGGTCAGGGGTATCATGAATTAAGTTGTAAATAGAACATCAATAAGCAACTCAGCTTTGATTTGGTCACATAAGAAATTATTAATTCTTATAATTCATAATAGTAATTAATAGCTTGAACTAGGATAATGAAATATGAGCATTCCCAATTTTTTGTTAGTCAAAGAAATTAAGACTATAACTCTCTGAAAGTATTTTCTCTATAATAATACCAATATCAGGGGTAAATTTATTTAAAAACATATTTCTGCATAGTCATTACAGCACTTTACAACTTTTTAAATCAGAAAATTACTCATACATGGACTTTGTATATACTAAATTTCCTACATTTTGAATTTAAGAAAGTAGCCTACCAACTTTATTTATGTTAACCATTTCCCATTCTACCATCTTGTCTTCACAAGAACTCTTATTTAGCACATTGTTTTATAAAGGCAAATGTAAAAATAAAATTAAACATCTTTCCAAGTTGTCACAAAACACATTTTAAAATATAGTATAACTTTATGTACTTACTGCTTGACCTGACCATAATCTACATCACAAGTTTCCTGGAGTCTTATTTGTCCTTTATATTATTATAGCATAGCACAGTGGTGCCTGCTGTATTTCAGCAATGACCCTTCAGTACACAAAAAGAAACACAAATTCGCATATTTGAGAATAAAGTAGCAGAGTATTCTTTTTATCTGTGTCACTGTTAACATTTCTAGGAAAATAAAGCATATTTATATACACACAAACCACTAGAAATTATTTTGTGGCTATTTCTATAAGTTTTAGCAGTTATGTATTATGTATTAACATTAATTTCATGACTACTTACTCTCTGTTTTAGGAAAAAATGACAACCAGTGTGCTCATGCTCAAAGTGTTTGTTTTATTTTCTTCTTAAACACTTAAAAAGGAGAGAAAACAGACTTAGGGAAGCCAGTTTTTTTGGGTGGGGTGGAATGGGATGGGGGATGTTGCTTTGATTTGACCAGTGTTCAGGAAGAATATTTAACAGAATTCTTTGACATTATTTATGTTAAACATCACATTCCCTATTTCATTATGCCAGATCTGAGTTCATAGCTTCATATGTACCCACAATGCATAAAATGCTTGGTGTAAACATTTTCTTATACTTTCAACAGAATTTTCTTAAGTTCTCTTTTCTCTGTGCTGATATTATACTGATTGAAATTACTGTCTCAAAACTTAGTGAAGCAACCTAAGTATTTTAGTATAAGTTAATTACTTAACTCACACTGCTAAAATGCATAATCATGGATTGTAAGATAAATTTAATGACATGAGTAACAGCACTCCCATATTATACTTTGGCTACATTTGAATGTATATTAAAATATGAGTGCATTCTTGAACATTTGATACTTTAAGTGATATATATATATATATATATATATATATGTATATAATTTTATAATTTTAGAATATAATAGCCAATATGTTGTTGTTAGGTGCCGTCGAGTCGGTATCCGACTCATAGCGACCCACATAGGGTTTTCAATGGCTGACTGTTTCGGGATTGCTTTGGGAGTGGATTGCCAGGCCCTTCTCCCATTTATGTGGTGCTGGAAATTGAACTCCGGACCTCAGAGATTGCAGCGCAGCGCTCTACCAACTGAGCTAAATCCCAGCCATAGCCAATATAGTGTTTAGGAATGTCCTAATATCTATGAATAAGTAGTTATATTTCATATTTTGTTAATGTGGAATACTTTTAAAGTACTGATATGTTCATTACTTAAAATTAAATGTTTTATAGGGTAACACCACGAAAATATTTGCACAAATCAACCATGTGGTCACCTGTTCCCACTACTAGTCTTGTGCAATCCACTAGCAAATCTCACATGAATTCAAGTAGTACCTTCCAGTGTAACTAGTCCCCTTTCTAACAAGGTTTTCAGTATCCAGAGGTCTTCTTAGTTTCATCCACAACATTCCACTGTCTTTCAATATCCCTCAGAATAAAAGTCGTAACTATTTCTGTGAACTACAAGGTATTAGCCTCTCTCTCTCCAGATTTTATTTAAATATGTTACTTTCTCAGCATTCCAAATACAATTCCTAGCTTCTATGGCGGATTCTTTATTTATTTTTTTTCTCTTTTTACTCTTTTGAAAAATACCCATAACATAAATTTTCTTGTTGTTGTTGTCGTTGTTAAGTGCCATGGAGTTGGGTCCAACCCAAAGTGACCCTATGTACAACAGAAGGGAACACTTCCCATCATTGTGCCATGACTGGCAATATTGTCAGTACTTCTCTGTTACTCATAGGGTTTTCAATGGCAGATTGTTTTGGGAGTGGATTGCCAGGTCCTCCTCCCTAACCCGCAGCACATGGTATTCCCAGGCAGTCTCCCATCCAAGGATTAACCAGGCTAACCCTGCTTAACTTCTGAGATCAGGTTGGGAACAGATGCCTGGGTGCCATGGCTACAGGCAACATAAATTTTACAGTCTTAAAAATATTTATTTCAATATTTTTAGTTCATTGATATTGTTGTGCAGCTATCACCACCATCTGTTTGTCGAACTTTTTTATCTTGTAAAATTGAAAGTCCATGTCAATTAAACACAAACTCTCTGATCTTCCTCCCTCAGCACCTATACACTACCATTTTGCTTTCTTTATCTACAATTTTGATGACTGTACGTAACTTATATAAGTGGAATCATACAATAATTGCCTGTTATTACAGGCTTATTTCACTCATGATGTGATCAAATTTCATCCATATCTAGTATATTTCTGAATTTTCTTCCTTTTGAAAGATGTGTAATATGCCACTGTATGGCTACACCATATTTGCTTATCTCTTCATCAATTGACAGGCACTCAAATCATTTTGATATTTTAACTATTGTGAGTAATGCTGCTATGAACATGAGTATAAAAATATTTCTTTGGAACCCTGCTTTTAACTATTTGGGGCATATAGCTACAAGTAAAATTCTCATTTAACCATTTTTATTGCTCTCATTCTTACAACTGTCTTTGGAAGGTATAATTGCCACAATTATATATTTATTATCATGTTTAGTATCTTTTCTTTTATCTTTTACTTTTATCACAACCATACTTGCCAGAGTGGTGTGGATTTTATCAATCATTTCAAAATACAGTTTTGGTTTTATTATTTATTTTGGGTTTTTTTCATTTCTTAATTAAAATTGATTTACCTTCTCTTTACTTAAATATTTCATTTGTTTTATCTATTTGCAGCTTCTTCCTGAAAATTTGGCAAACTTACTTTAATGATTTTGTTATCCAATATTTCCCTTTACATTTTCTTTTGGGTGATGACATATATGTATCCTAAGAATTTTAATGTTTAGATTTCTTTTAACTAGTTATAACATTGTGATAATGTGATTTCATCTTTAATATTTATTCAGTAGAATCTTTTAATTTTCCAATTGTGTAGTAATGCTAGTAATTCTGTTAAATCGTAGATACATTTAAATTTTAATTTGTTGTGGTGTTAGAACATTTTGATATTAATTTTTTGAAACTTATGGTCATTCTAGGATGCCTAAAATTCTGACAGTATGTATGTGTGTACCTCACAGCATGTGTGTACCATGCTGACTTCCATTTTCTTCAGATCTTGGAAGCTAAGTAGGGTCAGACCTAGTTAGTACTTGGATGGGAAATCACCTGGGAATACTGGGTGCTGTAGGCTTTGGGGAAGGATCTGGCAGCCCACTCCTGAAAAGCAATCAGCCATTGAAACCCCTATGAATAGCAGAGAATCAGTGACAATAGAGCCCTGCATGGAACATTTTTGGATAGTGTTTTTTCTATGGTACATAGGGTGACTATGAGTCGAACCCAACTCGAGGGCACCTAATGAAAATAACAATGTATGTGTATAAATTTTCTACATGGCTTACAATATGAAAGTTCTTTTATGTCGAAATAAGATTATACTATTGTACACAGACTGTTGTTGCCAAATGTTATTAAAATACACTACAGCTTAATCTGTATACTTGGAGAACCAGATTTTATAAGACTTGCATTAAATTTCTGTCAGATTGATTCTGTTATTTTGTCCAGGTTTTGCCCAATAATTTTTGAACAATTTTGTTGACCACACCTTGTTCTATGTTCTTAGTGTATATTTTCGAATTCCTTCCTATAACTTACAAATTTTTCTCCTGAAATTATAGCAAAAATGTATAATAATAGAGCAGTTCTTTTTTGGTTAGGTGTCTTTTAGATATCTTTTTTGATATTTTTGTTTTGTTTTACTAATTTCACTTCAAATAAGTCAAAGATAGCAATATCCCTCTATAATTTTGTAGGAGTTCAAAGATTGGATTGCAACTACTGTTACGGCATGAAAATTTTCAGAATTCTGTGGATCTTCTTGTGAGAGGAAATCTCATAAGTTTTCATTGTTGTTCTTAGGTGCTGTCTAGTCAGGTCTGACTCACAGTGACCCTATGTACAACAACGAAACACTTCCAGACATTTTGCCATTCCTGGTACTATATCAGTGCTTCTCTGTTACTCACACATCTTTCGAAGTCTAATTGTTCCAAATTGTTTTTGGGATTGGGCTGTGAAGTCCCTCTCCCATCATAAGCTTTTAGATATACATAGTTCCAAGTACTGTGTATGCTCTCAGACTATAAAAACCTCTAATATATTATTTTTAAGAGAGAAGAATCACAAATATTTCCTTTACTTTATTCAGCCTCCCATGACAATGCTATGGAAAAAAATACTAAATAAGTGGTTGTGTTATTTTGCTTAACATTGTTGTTATTAGGTACCATGGAGTCGGAATCACACTCACAGTGACCCTACATACAACAGGCAAAACACTATTGTCAGTGCTTCTCTGTTGTGCATAGGGTTTTTAATGGCATATTGATTTTTGGGAGTGGGTTGCTGGTTCCACCTCCCAAGCCTACAGCATCTGGTATTCCCAGGTTGTCCCCATCCTAGTACTAACCAGGGCTGACTCTGCTTAGCTTCTGAGATCTGGTGGGATCGGATGTCACAGGGCTACAGCTGTAGGTATTTTGCTCAATAGTAATTATGAAAAAGAAATTTCCTTTTCAAGCCAGTGCTTGCTAAAAGAAAACATGTTTCTTCTACATTGAAAAACTGTGTTAGATGCAATGCTTTTACACTAATTAAAGTAAGAAATATTCTCTGCCATACTAGCCTTTTATGAAAGATTTCGTGTAAGTACATTTAAGTAATCATATATTGAACATGTCAAAAATTGTAATAAAAATCAAAATATGATCTGAATACTTCACTGAAAATATATATGTATCTTTACAAATTTGAAAGATATATTTTATAACTTCATACTTAAACTTTTATAACATTACTGAATAAATTTTGATATACATTGGAATTACTAATATACTTTTATTGCAAAATAGAATTTTTAGTAACTGTAATCCGTCTTTGAAATTCATTTGACAAATAATTTTTTTTCTTACCTTAGTCATTGACTTCCTGGTTTTTCAGAACTGTTCTCATTTGAATTATTTCTTGTCCCACATTTCTGTTGCCTGAAGCCATACCACTGTGGCATCTGATCCCATCAGATCTCTGAAGCTAAGCAGGATTGGACCTGTGAGTACTTGGATGGGAGACTGCTTGGGAACACCAGGTGCAGTAGGCTTGGGAAAAGGACCCCCACAACCCACTCCCAAAAAACAATCAGCCACTGAAAATCCTACGAATAGCAGAGAAGCACTGACAATAGTGTTTCATTTCTTGTATGTAAGGTCATTATGAGTTGGACAGGGACTTGATGGCACCTGATAACAACACTTCTGTTAGCATATCATTCTTATTATGTTATGTTGTATATAAATATAAGGTGGATATGTTAAATTATGAAGTACAAATTCTTTTTATATGAAGAACAAATAAATCTATTTGAACCTAAGTTCTTGGAGTATGTTTAAGAACATGTATACGACACATATACATTCATGGAATCAATCTTTTTGTGAGGAGCGGTCCTGGGGGTTGAATCTAGGGACTCAGGCACACTTTGACAGCACTCTGCCACTAAACTGAAGACTGAACCCCTTTTTAATTTTTCAAAATTGAGACAGGGTCTCACTATGTTATATAGGCTGCTTCTGGCCAAGAACCTGACATTTTCCTGCCTTCACCTACCAAGTCACTGGATTTATACTCATGAACTACCACTCCTCCCTTGTCACGGAATCTTTAATATTGATCATTTTTCAATAACTATCATCTCTATTTCCCACATTTTAAAACATTTTATGGAAGCACCATAACAGAAGTTTAAAATAATCTGGTAAATGAAAGCACTTTTAAGCATATTAACATTAACTTTGTAGACTCTTTTGAAAGACTCAGACATTTTATGTGTAAAAAGAATGTTTTGTCAGCCAGATAAATGCTGTTTCTAGCTTTTAAAGCTTTCTATAAATAATGCTACCCTTTTTATTTTATAGTCTATTAGCAGGAGAAAATCATGCAAATGTCCCTGTGACAAAAATGTAATTCTCGTCATACAGAGAGACTCAAATTCATTCTATTTTTGGCAAACTATTTTTTCTTTATAAGATTCATATAATAGGTTTTCAAAATATCTATGTTTATTTTTGTTTTCTATTATTCAGAAGAATGTTGTACACATTCATTGGTACATAAAATAAATGTTAATATTGTATTTAAGAAAACAAACACTTTGTACATTCATACATTTAAGAATTATTTGCAGAAATTAAAATTCAAACCCTTAGGAGAGTTGTAGTTCTGTTTAATCCAATGGCATATTGTTGTGGTTGTTAGGTGCTGTCGAGTCATGTCCAACTCATAGCAGCCCTCATAGGGTCTTCAATGGCTGATTGCTTCAGGATTCCCTCAAGAGTGGATTGCCACATCCTTCTCCCATTTTTGCAGTGCTGAGAATTGAACTCAGGACCTCAGAGACTGCAGAGCAGTGCTCTACCAACTGAGCTATATCCCAGCCCCAAAACAAATACTATAGTGCTCTTTATTACCAAGGCATGAAAATTGAATTTCTTATAAAGACTGAATTTTGGGGATGATGATGGTGGTGACTGCTCCACAAAGATATTTCACTGGTATTACCCATTTGGTCATGATTTAGAAAAAAAAATTCCTCAGGCCCAGAAACTCCAGAGGCGAAGGCAGGTGGATCTCAAGTTCAATGCCAGAGGCAGCCTGCATAATTTAGTGAGAATCTGTTTCAAAATAAAAAGGAACACAATTTAAAAGGGGCTGGAAATGTGATTCAGCAGTAGTGTTCTTGCAAGGCATGCATGAAATCCTGGATTCAACCCTCCAGTACCTGGAAAAAAATTCTAACAATTTTTTTATTGGAAATGTTTAATGTACAACTTAATGTGTTTCATTCTGACATGTATTTCATTGTGACATTTCCAATCCTAACAAAATTTTAAGGGAAGGAAGTATAATTTAAGATATTTACCTACAGCTTCATAGTGATTCAAATTTAAGGATGATGTAGCTATTCCTCAACATGAGGAAAGATCTATAGTCTTACTTAAGGGGTAACAGTACTTTGGAATAGTGTCAACACAACAAAGAAATAAAGGGGCAGCTATGTTTCATGATGGGTGTTGTAAATGAGTTGAATTTCATATCTGTGTCCCATGTAGGAAAGTCACTGATGAGTTATGTGTTATGAAACATGTTAAAAATGTATCAATTGAGTATAGTTTATTTGGGTGTTATAATCAACATTGTATTGTTGTGAAAACAGGTAACTTGTCAAATTGTACATTAGACGCTGCCACAGATTTAAGACTAAAATAGAATACACAATCTGCCTTTATGTAAGGAGAAAAAAATGTGTTCAGGACTCTTTTCACACTGTTTATGGTGAACCTTAGAAAAATTAAATATTTGAGCAATACTGTGAACAATTGCCAGATGGGTTTTCTTAGGATATTAAAGTGACTCAGAGATATGCTTGTGAATTACAATTTCCTACTCCTTATGAACACAAACCAATGGCTACAGTAGGAAAAAATTGCCTAGAAATAATATATTATTAACACAGCTGATTTTATTTTGATTAAGAAGATTAGTTTTTACCAATGAACACTGAGAACACATTTTAAATTTCATTTAAAAATGAATAAACTGAATGCAAAAGTACATTCCTGTAATTCCAGCTATGCAATGCAGGAGGCTGAGGCAGGAGGATGACAAGTTCAACAGCAGAGGCTGCTTGGGCAAGTTAGAAAGGCTACTTCGCCAAAAAATAAAACAAAAAGGGGGATTTCTCGGGATGTAGGATAAGTGAAGTGCTGGGTTCAACCCCCCAATACCACAAAAAAGTAAAATATAAATAAAGTAAAAATAAATAATAAACTTGACATTAATATATAATTTATACTTTATGTTATATTGTCTCAAATTAGAAAAGAAACATTTTATTATAGAAATAGTTCTACATTGTTCATAGGATTTGATAAATTATTTGAATGTAACTATATCAATACAGTGTGAATAATTATAACAACAATAAATTATATGGTGCCACATTCATAGTCCCACTGTCTTTGATTGCTTATAATTGATGGAAGACAATGTTTACGGTTTAGCTTGCCAATTACTTGGCAGAAGGAAAAGAGGAGGCTCATAGTAAGCATATTCTGGCACCTAACTTTCTGGGACTTCGTTTTCTTACAATTCATTAATTGTCACTCCCAGATTGTTTTTGCTAACAAGATTTCTGAATTTGTAGCACATAAGGTCTATATTCATATCTGCACATATTTCTCATGTTGAAAATGATATTTATCCCAATGCCATCTTTATAACCACTTATAATGGGATGATTTGGTTACTAACAAGCCTAAATGTCTTCACGTAATTATCATGTTCATGTAATAAACATGTAAATAACCTCACAGCATGAATTGTTCTTTCTTTTTTCTTCCTTTCTTTTCTTTCTTCTTTCTTTTTTCTTTTTTTTCTTTCTTTATTTTCTTTTCTTCCCTCTCTCCTGCTCCTTCCTTCCTTCCTTCCTTTCTTTCTTTCTTGCTTGCTTGCTTGCTTTCTCTTTTTCACATCACTGTTGGGTTGAACCCAGGCCTTGCAAATACTTTCCAAGCACTGGACCACTGAGCTGCATCCCTGGTCCCTTCTTTATCTTTTGTCTTGAGACACAGTGTCACTGAATTTCCAGGCCAGCTCTGGCATCAAATTTCTAATCCTCCTGCCTCTCCCTACCAAGTCTCTGGGATTACAGGCCTGTGCCACCACTTCAAGCTCTGATTTTCTTTTCTTTATTTTCACTAACTTCATTTTCATTTCACAAGATCTTCAATCAGTTAAACGTAACTTTCAAAATAAATTTGTAAACATAGTTTAGACATATCTATGGTATTGCTTTATGGTAATTCAGCTCACCTTCTTAGGCAAAAGGAATTAGGTAGAATTACAATATTAATTTAACATATCACATATCATTTGTTCCTGGAAATGAAAATGTTGAGGAGAATGAGAAATAGCTAATAAATGAACTAAAATTGAAAGGAGACAAAGGACAAATACATTTTATCTGAACTGAATAATTTATGACCTCATTCTAGGCCTTTCTCATTTTTCTTTAGTTTTTAAAATGGATTAAAGAAATAAACTCTTTCCTAGCACTTTGACTCCTATGTGTAATCCCAGCAACTCAGGAGGCTGAGGCAGACAAGTGTGAGGCCAGAAGCACCTTGTACAATTTAGCAAGAGCTTTTTAAAAACAAAAATAAAATGCAAAAGCAGGGACTAGTGGTGCTGCTCAGTAGTAGAGCACTTGCATAACATGCACAAGGCTCTGGATTCAACCATCACTATTGTGGAAAAAGAAAATAACCACTTGGATTTTCTTCAACAGGTATGTTACAAGCTTAAAAACACTTAGATGCAAATTAGGTCTTTGTGCTGTCCTTATTTTAGGTATGAGAATAGAGAAACTTAGAAATGTAAGTTATTCTTCAAGATATATATATATATATATAGAACAGAGATGCTAAGAATAAGGATTTCTGGTTAGTCTCTTTTGTCCTGAGACATTTTACCCATAGTGAATTTAGTTCTAGGTTACCCTCTTTATGTTGTGTGGTTCAATTAGTCTCACCATTTAGTAAATTTATTCCTGATGTTGCTCATCTTGGCAAAAAATATCCATAAAGTTACCCAATCAGCGCTTACTTTAGAATCTGCCATATTTACTCTGCAATGATTTACACAGAGGCTGAAAATGTGGTTTCTAGTGTTTCTGTTTGGGGACAGTTTTGTTCTTTATTGAGGAATTGTCATTCATATCAATCAATCATTCAATCCATCCACCATTAAGAATACATTGTTCACAAACAACCCTGTTTCACTTTTCTTCACAGAATGACTGGATGTCTACTGAATAACTTCTGTCAGACAAAGCAAATTGGCAGGGTTATATTAACACTAAAATGCATTTGTGAATTAGAAAATAAAACCTAAAAAATTCAAGGTAGTGTACTCTGTAAATTTCAGTAGTAATAATATTAATAACTAACTCATATTTTATGCAAATCTATTTATTGGCTTTGCTATAATAGGAAATTTTAATGTGATATAATTAAATTGTGACTCTAATTTTCTAGAAAATATAATTTGTTATAAATATATTTCATATCATAATTTAGTTAAAAATTTTATTACGATTTTATTTTCTATTTTCCATAGACATATTTTATACTTTAAATGAAATTATAGAACTTAGGAGATTTTCAAAAACATTAATGTCAAACATGGCCTTATCATTTTGCAATTGCTATTTGTGGACATGAATATGTTGTGAAAACTATGAAAACGTGTCCAGAAAATCAATGCATTAAGTATATTACAATACTTCCATGATGATTAAACCACATTTTAGGAGGATCAAAGTAAAAATTTTTATGTTAATGTTAATGTTCCATCACTATCATATCCCCTATTATGTTTATCAATTCAACTTGAAAACCTTTTACCAATTAAAGCAATTAATATTTCTTAACAGTTTTCAAGGGCTGGGATTTAGCTCAGTTGGTAGAGCACTGCACTGCAGTCTCTGAGGTCCCGAGTTCAATTCCCAGCAACGCAAAAATGGGAGAAGGACCTGGCAATCCACTCCCAAGGCAATCCTGAAACAGCCATTGAAAACCCTATGAGGGTCGCTATGAGTCAGATACCAACTCAACGGCACCTAACAACAACAACAACAACAACAGTTTTCAAAGTTACAGAAGTCATTTGTTGTTGTTAGGTGCTGTCAAGTTGGGTTCAACTCATAGCAACCCTATTCACAACAGTAAGAAACATTCCTTGATACTGTTCCATCCTATGGAATGATCTCCAAAACAGATGACATCACATTTAGGACAGAAAGAAAATCTTAACAGACAAAAAACTGACATGATTTCTTATATCTTATCAGACCTTAACTGAATACAAATAGGACTCAATAGCAAGAGAATCTTCAGAAACTACACATGTATGTGGAGGTTGAGGAATACACTTTTGGTTAGTTAAGTGAGTCATTAAAGAAATCGGGGAAATTTTTAAAAAGTTTCTAGAATCTGATGAAGATAAAAATACAATCATTGGAAAATTCAGGATACAGTTAAGGCAGTTCTACGAGAAAAGTTTATAGCTAACATTGCCTAGATTAAAAAAAAATCAGAGAGATCGCAAGTAAATAAGCAAATGGCACACTTCAATTTCTTAGGGAAACAAGAAAGGGACAAAATCACAATTGGTAGATCTTATAATAAAGCCTCTTGGCATAGCACATGCCTGTAATCCTAGCTAATCATGAGGTGGAGGCAGGAAGATTCCACTTTTGAGTGAGGCCACACGCAGCCTGCACAACTTAATGAGACCATGTCTCAAAAAAAAAAAAAAAAAAAAAAAACTGAAAAGAGAATGGGGGCACATCTCCATGTAGATCACTTACCTAGCCCATGCAAGGCCCTGGGTTCAAACCTCTAGTACTGAAAAAAAGAAAAGATGGTAGGAAAGAATAATAAAGATCAGAGCAGAAATTAATGAAATGGAGACTGAAAGAAGAAAACAAAGAATCAATGAAAGAGTTTAATCCTTTGGAAAGACAAACAAGATTGACAAACCCTTAGACAAACTGAATCAAAAGAAAGAGAGAAATGATCAACTCTTATTAAATATAATGCTTAAATTCTTATCCAGAGTAATAATGCAAGAGAAGGAAGAGGAATTCATACAGAAGAAAAAAATTATCTCTGATTTCAGATGGAATGATCCTATATTTAAAAGATTCTAAACACTGCACCAAAAACTTTTATATCTAACAAACACATTCAGCACAATAGCTACAAATCAACTCAAAAATAAAAAATGGTAGCTTTTGTATACGCCAATAACAAATGTTGATATGTTGAGAAAGAAATCAGGACAATAAACAAACAAACACAGAAAAACAAACAAGGAATAAACCTACCCATGGAAGTGAAAGACCTTTATCATGAAAATTATAAAACACTGAGAAAAGAAATTTAAAGAAGATACCAATGATGGAAAGACTTCCAGGTTGATGAATTGACAGAATTAATATTTTGAAAATGGCCACATGATTGAAGGCCAGCTAGAGAATAAGTGAGATCTCCCCAAAATTCCAATGATAGTCTTCACAAAAATAGAAAAAAAAAAACACAAACAAACATAAAATTCATATTGAAGCAAAAAATACCCCAAATGGTCAAAGCAATCCTGAGCAAAGGAACAATGCTGGCAGTACCATAATAACTTACTTCAAATTATAGTTCAGACCTGTAGTAAGAAAGTCAGCATGGTACTAGTACAAAAACAGACAAGGGGAATAATGGAATAGAACAGAGGATGTAAAAATAAAACTATGCAGCTATGGCCACTTGATTCTTAACCTATGTGTCAAAAACTTATGTTAACAAAAGGCAAGCTCTTTAACAGGTGCTAGGAAAACTGGATGTCCACATACAGAAAGCAGAAACTAGGTCCTTATGTCTCAATTTGTACAAAAATAGATTCAAAATGGATTAAAGATTTTTAACATAAGAATGGAAATCTTGACACCAAGGGGAGAAAATTGAGATAAGACATTTCCAAATGTAGGCATAGGCAACAATTTTCTGAATAGGATTGCAATAGCCCAATAAATAATATAAATAATTGACAAATGGTATTCTATGGAATTATAAAGCTTCTATTTAATAAAAGTAACAATTAGTAGACTAAAGAGACTAACCAGAATTAATAGGCACAGACTAAATAGAATTAATAATATTAATTAAACTGATTAATAAACTAAAGAGACAAACAACAGAATGGGTAAAATTTTGCTAGATCTTCAGTTACAGAAGATTAATATTCAGAATATATTAAGAACTAAAAAATCAATCTTATGAATAAATGGCCAAGTGAACAAATGTTTCCCAAAAAGAAAAGTGAAAATAACCAATAAATGAGAAAATATTGAAGATCATTAGCCATGAAGGAAAATGCATATCAAATCAACATTAAGATTCCATCTCAGTGTAGTTAGAATGGCCATCATTAAGACAAAAAAGAAAAAAAAAAAACAAACAAAAAAGTGAGAGAAAGGAAAAGGAAAAGCAAAAAAGATAGGTTGACTGTATCTTATGTATTTTGGACATACTGTCAGGAGAGATCAGTCCCTGGAGAAGGATATCATGTTTGGGAGAGTCAAAACAAAAAAAGGAAGACAACCAACTAGATGCATAGACATGGTGGCTCCAACAATGGCCTTAAACATAAAAACAATCCTGTGCATGGCATTGTGTCGGGGAGTGTTTCCTTCTGTTGTACATAGGGTTACTATGAATGGGCCTCAGCTTGACAGCACCTAACAACAACAACAGCAAGAAAACAAAACGCAAGAAAAGTTGGCAATTATATCAGAAAAAGGAGCCCTCATATACCTTTGGTGGTAATATAAATTAATTCATCCCCTATGGAAATTAGTATAGAGGTTTTTCAAATGATTCTGAATGGTACAGTTATACCATTACTTGGAATATACCTGAAGAAATCAAAGATACCATACAATAAAAATACCCACATACCCATGATTGTCATAGCACAATCCACAATAGCCAAGTTATAGAATCAGCCTTGATATCCATCATTGGAGGAACAGATAAAAAAAATGTGGTATATATATATATATATATATATACAGAATGGAGTATTAGTCATCCGTAAAAAGGAATTAATTAATTTGCAGGAAAATAAATGGAACTGGAGGTCATCATATTTAATGAAATAAGCCTACCTCAGAAGGACAAATACCGCAGGTTTTCTCTCATCTCTGGAATCTATGTTTAAAAAGAAATAAAAGCAAAAGAGGGATTACATGGGAAAAGGAAGGTGTTTGGGGAAAGGAAAGAGAGGATGAGAGAGAGTAATGCATAATATGTAGTTACAAAAGTGCCAAAATGAAGCTCATTATTTCATATAAGTAATATACACTAATGAAAAAGGGCTGGAGATTAGCTTAGTTGGTATAGTTCTGCTCTACCTGTCTGAAGACTTGGGTTGAATGGCCCAAAATGGGGGAAGGATGTGGCAGATCACTCCCCAGACAATTCCAAAACAATCAGCCATTGAAAACCCTATGACAGTTGGTATGTGTCCTACTTGACCAGATGGCACCTAACAACAACAATAGCATGCTAATAAAAATAATTATTTCCTCAACTGATGGCAGCTTGAAAATATAGCACAAGAGGAATTTTAATTAAGAAACAAAGTTGTGTTGATACAAAGATTTGGAATTTTTAAAAAAATAAGTTTAGTTTAGATATTAAAATATCTAATAATTATTTTATTCTGACCCATCCTTAAGTTTTGGTAAAGATTCAGATCTGATAGAATCTTTGCCATGTTTGTAGTTAAGGTGCACCTAAAATGTGACTACAACTACTAAAAAACTGAAGTTTAGATTTTGTTTAATTAATATAAATTTATGTGCAAATAGCAACATATAGCTGGTGAATACTGTTGTATAGCACCAATTCATGGTACAAAATCCATACTTTTAGTGGTATTGAACCTGGAACATAGTGTGTTTTGTTCTTTCTACTATGTAAGTACCAAACTTGGTCAGCCTCTTAGATAACCTAAAAGCTACTGAAAGCTGATTAATGTCAACTGAAAGGAGATATTCCATCTAATTAGAGAAGACAATATAATGGATAAACAGAAAGATCTTCTGTTGCACTACGCATCTTTGGTTTATATCTAAACCAAGGAAATAAATAAAGAAGGAGAAATTCATATTACACTTTCAATCCATCACACAGCAAGCGAGGTTTCAAAATATAATTAATAATACAACCTAGTCTTCTGTTTAATGTTATCCTATATTGCCCTCAAGTGTTTATTCTTTTAAAATGTGCATGGTGATTTGGCACTTCTTAGCCTGGGACAAAAATGTTAAGTTTAAGTGTTTTTGATTCATTGTGTTTATTGGACTATTTCTCTTTCATGTTTCATAGATACATTGAATAATTTATACTTATGAAGTAAAAAGACTCATATTGGTTTATTTCTTAATTGTCATGTGGATGTTTAAAATATTGTTTAACATAGATCTCAAGAAGATACCTATTTAAATAAGTCAGGTAACTTTGTACCTACTTTGTGAAAGTTGTTAGAATTCCTGTAAATGTAAGTTTCACCTGTTTACTCATTTATGCATTCAACAAATACATTTTGGATTAATTATGTGAAAGACCTTTTACACCTGATAAACCTGATACACAGCTCTGACCTGAGCTCTTTATGTGTTGCCCCCAGAAGCTTAGAGAGATAAATAGTTGTATAGATTTAATCATTAAAACAAACTGCTTGTTTCCATGCTAAAATAAATTAAAGAATTTGAAAATGCTTGATAGAAGGTAACATTAAAATAAATGAAGGTTTATGTTAAAAGATGAAAAAGATGAGTCAAAAATTTAGTAGGACTTTTGTCTCAAGATTTCTTCATATGCATCATTTTTTCGTTTTTGTTTTAGTTTTCATTTTTGCGGTACTGTGGAGTTGAACTCATGGCTTTATACATGCTTTCGCAGGCACTCTACCACTGAGGGCCAGCCGCAGCCCATTCTTTATTTTATTTTATTTTATTTTATTTTTCTGTTTGAGACAGGGTCTCAATAAGTTTCACTGGCTGCCTCTGGGCTGGAACCTATGATCCTCCTGCCTCCACCTTCCAAGTCACTGGGATTACAGGCATAAGCCACTGCACCAGACTCTTTCTCTTTTCTTTTTTTCTTTAATTGACACATAATTGTACATATTTATGGAGTACAATGTGAAGTTTCAATTCATGTGTACATTTTATAGTAATCAAACTAGAGCATTTAGCATACCCATCACTTCTTGCATGAATTATTTCTTTATGATAAAGAGGATTCAAAATCTTTCCTTCTAGCTAATTTGAAATATGCAATACATGGCTGATAGGTCTATTTATCCAACTATAGAAAAGAATGTCAGCACTTACTCCTACTATCTATCTGTAATGTTGTACCTGATGACCACTCTCTCCATAACCCATCTAACAGTTTCCAGTCTCTGGTAATCACTATTTTACATTCTAACTCTATGAGAATAATTTTCTTAGGTTTTACATGTAAGTGAAATTATGTAATATTTGTCCTTATGTTTCTAACTTATTTTATTTATATATCTTCTGGGATCATCTATTTTCCTACATGTGACAAAATTTCTTTCTTTTTTATGGCTGAAGACTATTGCATTTTTAATGTATATCATATTTTTTTCATCCATCCATCCACTGATGGACACTTAGTTTGATTCCATAACTTCTTAATTATGCATAATGTTGCACAAATAAGGGAGCAAAGATTTTTTTTGGCATTGATTTCACTAGCTTTGGATATATACCCATTAGTGGGATTGCAGAATCACACAGTAGTCTTATTTTTAATTTTTTGAGGAATCTCCATACTATAATTTAGAATGTCTGTGCTAATGTACATTTCTACCAGCAATGTAACAGTGTATAAGATTTCTACCTTCACAACATCTATATCAGCATTTTGTTTTTGTTTTCTTTGTCGTTTTGATAATAATCTTTGTAATTGGGGTGAGGTGAATTCTTATTCTGTTTTTAGATTTCATTTCTTTAATAATTAGTAATGTTGGCATTCTTATGTCATTGTCCACATATATGTCTTGTTTTAAAAATGTCTATTAATATTTACATCAATTTTAAATCAAATTAATATATTTAATGTCCAATCATCTTTCACAAAACCTATAACTAGAAATTAATAATTAGTATGATGTTTTTGTTGACAGGAAAAGATACTGTGTGACTCTGTTCAGTATAGCTATATTGAAAAGGAAGCCCATAGCCACTTATAATGGTAGAACAAATAATTGTATACTTATAAGATATAAATAAAAATGAAATAATTATGCTTTGATTTTTGAAGAAACTAACTGCTAAGTATATGAAATAAAGTATACATATACTTCTGCTTCTTAATTATTTGTCAGGTGGAAATGATATTGAGCATGGATTTTGAGTACATTTATATAAGTAAAGTCAGATAACTTGGTAACTACTTTGTCAAACTTATTATAGTATCTATAACTGTAAGTTTCACAAATATTCAATAGATATCTGGATAGCAACTTTTTACCCAACAATAAATAATCTAATTCTAACGTATTTTTTATTTTTCTGTAGTATATAATCTTTATGAGAGAAGAACATGTCAATCGACTTCTGGAGGAATCCTGAAACAATCTGCCATCAAAAACCCTATGAATATCAGAGAAGCACTGATATAGTGCTGGGCATGGCACAGTGTCCAGTAGTGTTTCTTTCTGTTGTACATAGGGTTGCTGTGAGTCAGACCCAACCCGATGGCACCTAACACAACAACAAGTTTATGAGCATGATGGAAGGTCTATAAAATTGTCACAAAGTTTCCAATCTCTTTTTATATACCCTGTATTATTCCCTCTACTTGAATGTGTGGAGACCTGCCCAAATAAGGGGGTTATCACAGGTATGATTATGTTACTTTATATGACAAGTTGAATGAATTTTTACATAAAGTCCCTATTCAGTTGACTGTTCATTAATCAAAAGAAGATTATCCCATGTGACTTAGTCCTTCCCTGCCTAAAATACTCTTTCCTAATGGCCATGAGGACGCTAGCTACTTGGAGTTCTATATGTATAAGGAAATGAATTCTTCCAAAAGTCTATGAAGCATGGCAAAAGACTTCAGTTCTCAGTTTAGACCACAACTCAGGACAACTCCTTGACTGTAGCATTTTGAGACCCAAAGAACAGACCCAGCTAAGCATACTTAGGTTATTAGCTCTGGAAATTGTAGAATAAAGACTATATGTTTTTTCAAGTCATTAATGTTTAGATACTTTGTTACAAAGCAATTTAAAACAAGTAACACTGACACATACATACTTTGCCTACATTTAATTGTCATTAAAAAGCATATATAATTGTCTGCCTCTTAAGGAATTTCTCATTTGCCCCTAAGAAGTTTCCTGCAGCGTTGGTGGCCAAGAAGTATTATAGTTCAACTCAGTCTTCTTTACTCCTATCTGTTAACATTTTGGATTATCTGCAAAATAATTTATAATCTTTTCACAAGTATTTATAATATTAGTACTTTATTCAGAACTACTTATCCCTTTATTTATAGTGCCCAGTCTCACTGTTAGTACCCAGTGTTGTCTGTGGGTCAAGGCACTGTACTGCCCTGTGAAACTACTGTCCAATAACAGAATCTCCCACACATATGTTAAAAGAAATGAAATTTTTCATAATATTTTCTGCATTTTTTTAGTGTTTAATTTCTTATTCTAAGTTTTGGTGGAGTTTTGTTGTTTTGTTTGTTTGTTTGTTTTTGAGACTCAATCACTTATTTCCCTGTATAGAATATCTTTGTTTTGCATTCTTAATTCAACCATACCATGTGAAACACTGTCTTATGTATTTCCAGAGATATTACATAATACTATTCCAGTATTTTAAAAATGTAATTGTATAAGCTTTTTCTTATTTGCAGAAAATATTATAAAGTATATTTACTGTCAATAATCTATTATTTTTGCATATAGTTGAAGTAAGATTTGGATTTGAGTGAAAGAAGTGATAATAGTTTAATTTGAAACTTTCATAAAAATAATAAAACTTAATTGGAAACTATTCATTATTATGAGGCTAGAATTTCATTTCTCTCTCTGTGTGTGTTACTTACTTCAGTGTTGAACTCAGTGCTGCACATATTCTACAAGTGTTTTACCAATGGGCTTCATCCCAAGCTCATTTTTTAAACTTCTTTATTTGGATACAAGGTCTCACTAGATTGCACAATCTGCCTCTGGACTCAACCTTGGGATTCTCTTGTCTTTGCTTCCCAAGTCTCTGGTCTGAATTCCATTCTTAATTTCATCATACAGTATGTTAACTAAGAACTTTGGTTAAATAAATTTAATTTCCTAAGAGATCAAATTACTATTACATGCATGCAATATTTGAATATTTCATAATATTATTTCTAATTTCATACCCACTGAATTCAATTAATGTTTTACTTTTATTAATTTTATTTTGCAAAGGACACAGTGGAAAGGCTTTATTAAATACCAGCACTTAACAGAACACAGTAATGTGGAGTGTCCATGTTATAGGCATATTGCTGTATATATTACAAAAGTGAAAATATGATTTTCTGACTTTCATTTTTTATTTATCATCTTAGGAGAATTCCATTTAAATTAAAGCAATATTGAACAGATTCAAATTGAAAGTAAAGAAAACCTCTGAAAGTAAAGTTTACATGGACTTTCCTGCCAAGAGTATAAAATATATTTCTAAGAAAATTTTGACACAAGATTAGGACGTAAAATAGTAAAATCTATTCACTCTATTTGACTCCATCCTTATTAAACTCCAAACAGAGTGCACCTGTATATTCTATTAGAATGCACTATGACTGGCTGAAAAATTAGTTTAATTCCTGAATGATAGTCACATTCTCTATAATTCTTAATATATTTAACCTATTTTGAATAAGAGTAGAAGTTTATTAAAAGTTAATATAAATATCGCTGAAATTAGTGCTAGCTGAATACTTACCATATGGCTATATGTGTGCATATGTACTAGACAGACATGCACATATTATCATTCACACATATATCCCATGTACACTTGCAAGTGTTTATTAAACAATGATAGTTCATTCTTTTCCTACAGCATAGAGAGAAAAGACAGCAATCCTTGTCCTGATTAAATTTATATTTAATTGTAAAACTAAGAGCCAGGTAAGTGTCCCCAAACCTATAGAAAGGTTGAAAACTATAATTATGATTATATTAGCCCCCGTTAACAACTGTGAATAATGGAAATGAAAATATTTCTACTCCTGTTGTGATCATTACACCATCTGCTATAACAAAGATGTCCCACCAACATTTATACTATTCCATTTTGGTCTTTTACATATGATACAGGTTTATCATTCACAATAACTTGATTAAGCAATGTTATTGTCATTTTATTGGTAAGAAAATTAAGACCTTTCTGGATATGGTGACATGTTCCTGTAATCCCAGCCATTCTAGGGGGCTGAGGGAGGAAGATCTCAACTTTGAGGCTAGCCTGAGAAAATTTAGGGAGACCCTGCATTAAAATAAAATTTCAAAAGCCTGAGTCTATGGAGCACTCGTCTAGCATGACTCAGGCCCTAGATTCAACCTACTAGCACCAAGAAAGGTGCTGGGATTTAGCTCAGTTGGTAGAGCGCTGCTCTGCAGTCTCTGAGGTCCCGAGTTCGGTTCCCAGCACCGCAAAAATGGGAGAAGGACGTGGCAACCCACTCCCAAGGCAATCCTGAAACAATCTGCCATTGAAAACCCTATGAGGGTCGCTATGAGTCGGACTCAGCTCGACAGCACCTAACAACAACTACAAATCACCAAGAAAACGAGACAGAGAGAGAGAGAGAGAGAGAGAGAGAGAGAGAGAGAGAGAGAGTCAAAGCTCTGAGTTTAATTTACATGCCCAATATCTGACTGGTAGAAAAGGGTTGGAGAAATAGTAATGGATATAAATGAAGAGCAATAGCTGTCTCTATAGCATAATTAGTTTAAAAGCTATTTTGTGTTATGATATCCCTGGTAACAGTAGCTTAAATATGGACATGATTGAAGCCCTGTCTTCTTGGTGTTAGGTGTTGTCAATTGATGTCCGACTCCTAGCACACTTATAAGGTTTTCAATGGTTTATTGTTTCGGGATTACCTTGCGAGTGGATTGCTTAGTCCTTCTCCCATTTTTGCACTGTTGGGAATCTAATATGGGAACTCAGAGACCGCAGAGTGATGCACTACCAACTGAACTAAATCCCAGCCCAGCCCTGTCTTAGATACATCAAAAAAGAATTAACTATGATGTGATATAACAAGTAATAAGTAAATAAAGATGAGACTTATTCTCAAATTCTAAAAAACATTTTCTTTAAAAAGTAATAATGACATTAGTGATTTTAGGATTGGGAAAAAGATATATTTACACATCGATGAATACATAGATGATTAGTATAAACTGACTGAAAGGAAATGAAAGAAAGCGAAAGAGATCAAAACATAAAAATGAAGAGAGAAGAAATATTACTAGTTCTAGACTAGTATAAATAATTGAATTTTATAAAATATAAAACTTTGTGTTAAATATTCAAATAAAGCTAATTCAGCTCATGTGTGCTAAAATTGGAGAAAAGAATTAATCTTATAAGGAAGATTATAAAAATGAGAAGATAACTACAACTTCTACCAAAACTACAAAGGAGAGCTGTCAAACACGCTGGCATTTGGATTAATTATTTCTTTGTTTTGTTTTTAGAGTCTGCTATGCAAAGTTCTTCAGAATAATAGCCTCTTCAATGATCAATACTTTGAATGATAGAATTAAACAGCCAAATTTATTAGAAATGAACAACATGAAATAGAAATGCCTAGGAAAACGAAACAAGGAACTGGTCCAAGAAGAAATAAAGTTAGGCAAATAAAAGGAAAACAAAGTTATAGAAGGAATAAAATCAACATCAGAAGATAAATATGAGAGAATATTTTCACTACTTATATTGATAATAACCTATAGAAAAAGTTCAATTTGGAAAAATGCAATTGATTCATATTAATCGCATGATTGCCTGCAGGTATACCACTGTGGTGTCCAATCCCCTCAGATCTCAGAAGCTAAGCAGGGTCGGGCCTGGTTAGTACTTGGATGGGAGACAACCTGGGAACACCAGGTGCTGTAGGCTTGAAAGAAAGACCTGGCAATCCACTCACAAAAATCAATCTGCCATTGAAAAGCCTATGAATAGCAGAAAAGCAGTAACAATACTGTTTTGCCTATTGTACATAAGGTTGGCTATGAGTTGAACAGAGACTCCTAACAACAACAACAAATTCCATGATGAAAAAAATTTTCCATGAATTAGTGAATTGGAAAATCAAAGTAACAATGTTAAGATATAAACAAAAATATCTAAATACACAAATACATGGGTAAATGATAGAAAATCATAAGTAGATATAGATAAATGAGAAATACAGATAAATTAAAAAACAAATCAACTAGGAGCTGTGGTGCCCACCTGTAATGCCAGCAACTTGGGACGTGGAGGCAGGAAGATCACAGGTTTGAGGCCAAAAGAAGCTGGCATAATTTAGCAAGACTGTCTTAAAATAAAAAGTGAAAAATGGGCTGAGGGTGCAGCTCAGGGTAGAGTGTTTTCAAAGCATGCATGAGGCTTTGAGTTCCATCCTCCAGTAATGCAAATTAAAAAAAAGGATAATTAATTCTTGCAAAAATATTGTTCAGTAAGTACCTAATATACTTTCCCAGAAATGAAAACTATATCCATTTTTCAAAACCAGTTTTGTATTATGGAGGAGTTTTGAAAATGACCATATACTCTGATCAGGAATGGAATTCTACTCCTAGTTTTGCATGTAAATATTCATTAACAAATGTGGTCCAAAGTGTTTATAGAAATCAGTCAAGCCCTAAAAATTATGTAAATGCACACCAAAAGTAGAATGAGATGGAAGCACACAACTTTGTTTAGAAGAATCAGCATAGCTTACTTTCACTAACAATATGGAGTAATATACTTGTCACAAAAGGAATAATGCAGTATGATTCACATTAAATAAAATTCAAAGGTACAGAAAAAGATTGGGGATGTAGCTCAGTGGTAGAGCACTCATTTAGCCAGAGTAAAGTCCTGAGTTAATTCCCCAGCACTACCATCTCTTCCCACCAAAAAAAAAAAAAAAAAAAAAAAAAAAAAAAAAAAAAAAAAAAAAAAAAAAAAAAAAAAAGAAAAGAAAGAAAAAAAGAAGCAGCAGCAAATTAGATTTTGTAGGCACTAAATTTATAAAATCTGCAGCCCTAGCACTGTGGTGTCTGATCCCATCAGATCTCAGAAGCAAAGCAGAATGGGGCCTGGTTACTACTTGGATAGAAGAGAGCTTGGGAACACCAGGTGCAGTAGGTTTGGGAGAAGAAGGTGGCAATCCACTCCCAAAAATCAAACCACCATTGAAAACACTATGAACAGCAGAGAAGCACTGACAATAGTGTTTTGCCTATGATACATGGGGTTGCTATGAGTTGGACATTGACTCAATGCCACCTAAGTTGGGAAAATTTTTGAAAATGTCACTACATACTACAGTGAGACAGCTATAAAAGGGATATGTAGCAAATTTGAAGGAAAATAAAAAGAAAATCAGGCCTAGAAGAGAAATGCCTTAATAAATTCAAACATTGCTAAGCTTTTTAACTATGTATAGGTATGTTAGGGCTGGGATTTAGCTCAGTTGGTAGAGCGTTGCGCTGCAGTCTCTGAGGTCCCAAGTTCAATTCCCAGCACAGCAAAAATGGGAGAAGGGCCTGGCAATCCACTCCCAAGGCAATCCCGAAACAGTCAGCCATTGAAAACCCTATGAGGGTCGCTATGAGTCGGATACCGACTCCACGGCACCTAACAACAACAACAACAATATATGTTAGGTGCCCTCGAGTAGGCATCCAACTCATCGGGATCCTACGTACAACAGGGGAAACACTATTGTCAGTGCTTCTCTGTTGTTCATAGTGTTTTCAATGGCGGATTGATTTTTGGGAGTGGGTTGCCAAGTCCTTCTCCCAAGCCTACAGCACCTGGTGTTCCTAGGCAGTCTCCCATCGAGGTACTAACGAGGCCCGACCCCGCTTAGTGTCTGAGATCTGACGGGATCTGAAGCCACAGTGCTATGGCTGCAGGCTAACAACAAGAAAAGGTCTATAAAAATAGTCTTGCAAATTATTTGAACAAAAAGCAGGATATTAACTCCTTTTAGGTAGAATATTATTAAGAAGTTGCTGACTGGAGAAATTCAGCATTTTAAACTTGTTTTGCCTCTCTAGACAATAGGTTTAATATTATATCCAATATATTTGAATACTTATCAAGATATTTAGTTAGGTTAGAAAATTTATACCCCTTTCTAAATAGATTGATAGAAAAAGTAGATACTGAGCAAATTCTAAGGGAGAGTTGATACATCAACTGGTATACCAGGAAAATAAAAACTAGAAGTTATGGCAAAGTAGAATTATAAAGAGTAAAGGAAAAGTTTCATTGTACATGAACTAAGCAATACAGGTTCCAACAACAAATATCCAAACTTGATATAATTAAATAGAGTGCACTGGAAAAGCAAGAGCCCTAATTTTCAATTTCATGAACAGAAAGTAATTATACACATGATTTTAGCACACATTTACATACAAAAAATATTTTTATGCTTTTTTATTTCTCTTTTTCCTTTCCATTCAAACAAATAATGTCTTCCCTATGTTTTCACAATTGCATTATGAGTTGTGTAGACTCCGTTTCCAAAGAACTTTTCTGAGGATATTTTACCTGTCATTCAGCTATCATTTCAATAGAACACTGCCTCACTGTTTCCTGAGAATTTTCTTCCTATCTTCCTGACAGCCAACATTTTCTGAAACTTATTTGTTTTCCTTTTTTTTTTTTTTTTTTTTTTTTTTTTTTTTTTTTTTTTTTTTTTTTTTTTTTTTTTTTTTTTTTTTTAGTGTTTCAATGTTATGTTGCTGGAATCCCCAAGTAACTATCCACCAAAACTGCATACAGGAAGAAAATATTCTGCAATATGTGAATATCTAAAAGAAAACATTGTTCTTTTTCTCTAACTTGAAAAAAATAGACAAGAGTATGATTGTAAACTCACAATTTTCATTCTCCACCTGGAACCTATGTTATATACGGATGTATATATTTCTGTAGTGCAAAGTGTTGATCATGTAAGTTGCCACTGGATCATCCACTTTAGTTTTAAGGCAACAGACTTCTATTTTCAAGTTTTCTCGGGTGTCATGCTACAAGAAGCAACATATATCGAGGTTTCATTCTGTAGAAGCCTTGATTTTCCCATGATTCAATCTACAATAGAGTCATAAAATCATGCCAGACACTGCTTAATATACACAGTAACTTTGTGATGTTGCTGCTATTTGTCCGTGTTTTTTTGTTTTGTTTTATATATCTTTAATACTTTTTGTTTGTTTTTTGTTTTGCTTGTTTTGTTTTGTTTGCAGTACTTGGGGACTGAAAGCAGGGACTTGTACATACTTCGAAGTGTTCTACCACTAGGCTGAAAACCCAGGCCATTTTTATGTTTTATATTTGTTTTGAGCAGGATATCCCTAAGTTGCACAGACTACCTCTGTCCTAGAACTCATGTTCCTGTGGCCTCTGCCTCCTGAGTTGCTGAAATTACAAGCATGTGTATCATAGATCACATTGATTTAATTCTCCCTTATAAACCCACATGCATATATTTTTCTCTCTCCTTCCTGCACTTAGTTATATTCACTGACATCCTTCACACACCTTTCCTTCTAGAAATCTTTCAAAATCTCCTGCATGCATAAGATTATTCCCATTTCTTTTATTGTTTATAATTCCACTTTTTACTTAATTTATGATCTTGAATGGATACATGGGAAATGAAATTGTGTTTTCAAAATAAGTATGAAAATGTACTATTTTAAAATAAATTCTTGTTCTCCTTCACATTCTCCTTCTCCTCTTCTTCTCCCTCCCCTCTTCTTCCTCCTCCTCCTCTATCTCTTTCTGTTCTTCCTCTTCCTCTTCCTTCTTTTTATCATGTTATTTGGGCAATGCTGGGGATGGAACCCAGAGCCTAGCTAAGTGTTCTCCCACTGAGCTACATCACAGCTCACATTGATTTCTAATAATGCAACCATAAGTGAATGGTTTGGGGGCTGGGAATTAGCTCAGTTGGTAGAGCACTGCTCTGCATTCTCCAAGGTCCCGAGTTCAATTCCCAGCACCACAAAATGGGAGAAGGACTTGACAACCCACTCCCAAGGCAATCCTGAAACAGTCAGCCATTGAAAACCCTATGAGGGTCGCTATGAGTAGGACTCAACTCGACAGCACCTAACAACAACAATAAGTGAATGGTTTAAATTTCGTTTGTAGTAAAAATTCTTTCTACACATTTCTTATAATTCTCATTTTTCATACTACTTCAAATTATAAAATACTTATAAACATTTCAATCAAATTTCATATATTTTTGAAATACTTATATGTTTATTTGTCTATGGGAGGCCACCAACATTTTCTGTGGATATTAGCCTGCATAACTTAGCAAGACCCTAACTCAAAATAAAAAGTAAAAAATGACTGGAAGTACCTTCCAGTGGTAAAGCACTTGCAAACTTTGTGCAAGTCCTTCATTTAACTTCCAACCACCACAAAAATAAAATAAAATAAAATAAAAGGAGAACACTTCCTATTCTCAGGGGCCCCGGGAAGTAGATTAGATTGCATGTTAAAGGTTGCAGACTGGCCTTGAACATGTGTCCTCTTCAGGAAGTTGATTAGCCCTGTGCTATGAGTCTGAACTGACTCTATGGAACCTAACAACAACAAACACATAACATGGATCTGATAAAACAACAAAGGCTAGCGGTTTTCAGTGATTATTTACATTGGTCAAGGTGGTCAGAAAAGAAATCTCTGTAATTATTCTATGCAGAGTTTCTCTTCACTTGACATTACTTAGTAATCATTACTATTTTATAGTTTCCATAGACCAGTTCTTTCTGACCCTGCCCCTGTTTAGGTGCATTTGAGCATTTGAGGTTGGTTAAAGGGAATATATGCAGTAAAAACACAAATGCAAAACCAAAAGTACACATGCAGAAATGGTTTGTTGATACATTAAATTTTGTTAGAAGAGTTTAATTTATTCCTGTATGGATGTGATAAAGTTGCACAGGTTTATTCCAGGTATAGACCAATCATTTCTTACTGAGATTTCCATCTTTGTCTACTGATGACATTTGAGTGTAATCAATTTGTTTCTTTCTATGTTTTCCATAAATAATTTTGAGTTTTGCTCAGAAATGTCAATTGCTGCTGTTATGTGTTTTGCTCAATTTCTTAGAAAATGACTCTTATTTCTCATATTATATTTGGATTATAGCTGTGTATTTGATTTGCTAAATAGAATCCATATAATCACTACCATAATCTACATAGTTTTTCAATAGAGGTAATACACCACAACTAACAGTTTTCCTAACTTTTAACATCTGTTTATTAGAAATTATTTCATACTTTTTCTTGTTTACCTATATATTTCCTGATCCAAAGTTCTTCTTTAGCTTTTAAAGTAACCTACATTTATTTCAATAGTAATCTTAGCTGCTTTAAAAGTTTTTTTCCTTGGCAAATATAGCACTTGAGTCTAATTTCTTCTGGGAAATACATAGAATTTTAAATTAACATTTACATTTACATAATCTAAAAATGCATTTTATATATTAAAATAATGACACATCCTTAATGGCTTTAAATAGACACAAGGTCAGCAGCAAGAGTTGCAGGCTGAATTTCTATGTGAGCAGTAGAGCTAAAAATATTAGGACAATAAATATTTGGATACAGTCCACAAAGCAAGATTAATCCCAAAATGAGGTGTACATGGACACCTTCTCCAACAGCTTTTATTTTTTCAAAAATGATATTGTAAAATGCAATTATTACTTTGAATACAATGGATGTCTTACTAAGTAAGTTTTCTAGGTTTTTATTTTTTCTTTATTTTTTTAAATAATTTGTGAGTGGAATGATTGACACCAAGGAAGTTGTCATCAGTTTTCTGGATTTACCAAATGGCATGTAAAAAGCTATGTGCCTTTAAAAACCAAACTTCTTTATTGTGTTTATAAATACTATATATTTAGGCATACACAAAATATATGTAACAGAAGTTATGAGCGAGAGCTAAATATTTCCAAAAATTTTTTAAATGGAAAATTTACAGTTTTTCTATTTTATTTTTTTTATTTTATCTCCTTCTGTCTTCCACATCTGATAATGATCCTTTCTATTTGTTTCATTGTTTTACTTAAAGGCACAAGAATATAATTAGGCAAACAATACACGTAATTTTATTCTATCCCTGTCTTACATCACTACATTATTACAATTGCCATAGTTTATCATACAGAAATATTTGCAATTATACATTTTATAGTAAAAATGTATTTGATTGTGAAAATGGGAGCTATCAGACTAAATGAGTTTCTATCAGAATAAATATGAATCATTATCAGAAAAAATCTGAATAGTTAATAAGTTTTACTCATCTTTTGCTCCATCTGTTCAAGATAGATGACACTTTAAATGATGTGTTAAATTTAGAAGATACATTAAATAGCAAAGAACATTGTGGAAAATAGGAAAACCTTTCCATTAAGGGTTTTAGCCCAAACTAAACCTAAAATGAGAGTTGTTTTTTTTTTTCCTGAAAAAGCTAGAGAGTAATTAAAGGTAATTGGCATGTTATTATTCTTAAAAGGTTCCTTTTTCTGTTCTAAGAATACCAGGAGACAATTGAATAGATAAAAAGCAAACTATAAATGGCCAAATAGTTCTTTTACATAATAATACATTTCCCTAGACAAGGTACTTCAGACCAATAAAAATAGAGGAAATGCATTTTCCTGACTGGCCTTGAACCCTGCCTGATAACAGTAAAGTTGTATCAAATCCTTAAAATCAGAGTGTTCTAAAATATTCTAGTGGGTTAAGAGGGAATCAAAAGTGAAATGTGGTAATTTTGAGGGAAACCGATTGGCAGAGTTTAACATTAGGCTAGTAGAGGAGTACTTAATAAATAAAATTGAAAGTTGAAAAAAATACTTCAAGAATTATTAGTGGCAGATTGATGCTGTTAACATTATTGATCCGATCTGAGAAGCCCTCTCTCTTGCCCTTTCTCTACCCAAATCCTGCATATTTTCCAGGATCTGATCAATACAAACCCTCATTACAACACCATTTATTTACTACTCTATTCCTCAATGAACTCTTGTACAGACTTCTCTCCCACTTACAGTCAACACAGTGACACACACTTCTCCCAGATTTAGCTTCTCAGCTCAAATAAAACTCCTGCAGAGTCCTAACATAATTAACCCAATCTTAGTATAATTAAAATGTAAGCCTTTTACATATTAATTCTCTCCATAAAAATATGTTTCTGTGCTTTATAAATCTGCCATATTGTTTAGAGGTATGTTTATTTCTGTCTTTGCTTATTCTTCTACTCTGAGTTCTTGGAGGATAGCAATTGTGTTTTTTCCAGTTTAATAAACCAAATCCTAACTTTCTGTATTTTTTTCATTACTGGAAGACTGACTACAGTAGACTTGTTAGGCAAGTCCTCTTACCACTCAGCTTCAACACCAGCCACTTTTCTACTTTTCATTTTGTGGCAGCATCACTAAATTGTACAGGCTAACTCAGCCTCAGGAGTTGCTAGGATTACAGGCATGTGCCCAGGCTCCTGATCCAATTCCTAACTCTTGTTTTTTTGTTTTTTTTTTTTCAGTACTAGTAGTCTGAAACTAGGTCTTAGCACATGCTAAGCAAGTGCTCCACCACTGAGCTATAAGCTCAGCCCCTTATTCATTTCAGTTTTTAATTTTGAAGCAAGGTCTCCGTGGCACAGGCTGCCTCTGGCCTCAAACTTGGGTACCTGCTACCTCACCCTTCTGATTTGTTGTGATTACAGTCATAAACCGTGTCTGTGACTTTTACCTAAATACTAACTCTTGAAATATCTTGTCTTCAAGACACAGTGTTGAACTTGCTAAGGAATAAAAAAAAGTGATTCATAAATGAGAAATTCAAGTTAATCTTAAACTTACAGAGGACCAAGTTAATATGTTCATTTTCAACCAGTATCAGTATATGACATAAAATAAGAATTTATTTCCTATATTCTAGAGTTGTGCTGAGGCTCAGTCTGGGAAAATAAAGTCCAAGTTTAGCCTTGTATTATATAGACTTATTGATTGATAACTGATTATATATAAATTTCAAATAATAAATAGATCTCCTAACACTTAACATTTTGACCTGACATTTCAAAGGAGTTTTCTAAATTCTACTTGTTCTTACCATGGTACATGGTATCATTCATAAAGGTCAAATTGAAATACCATATCTGGGAGCTAAAGCTAACTTAAAGGAAGGAAAAGAAAGCCATAAATAGCTAGATATTTACCTGAGTTGGTAGAGTGTAGTCTCAGAGGTCCCAGGTTCTATTCCTATTACCATAAAAATGAGAGAAGGACTTGGCAATCCACTCCCACGGCAATCAAGCTTACCTAAGAAGAGAAAATATGAGTAGAAAGAAGGATGGAGGGAAGGCAGGAGAAAAGATTGTGGAAGTGGGGATGGAGAGGGGAAATACTATTGAGGGTAAAAAGGGGAGAAGACAATCTCAAGTGACATGAGGCAATTCCACCAATACACAGGAAAAAGCAGGGGAATGTAACCCATAGTTGCATATGATTTTTATGACGTATTCATTAAAGAGTTTCATAAACTATGTAAATTGGTGTAAGTGTAACCAAAACCAATGTGATAGGTGTACAATGGAGATGGAAAAATTCTCACTACGCTGTACACCACTAACATTTATAAATAAAACAGAAAAAAGTAGATTATACGAGGGCTATGGACAAAGAAATAGTTTAAAGATGCTTCTTTTTATAATCCAATAATCTAATAATAAATCACAAATAGTATTTTAGATTTTATTAGATAAATTTGCTGGGATTTAGATAAATAGATAAATAGCTGGGACTTAGCTCAGTGAGTAGAGTGCTGCGCTGCAGTCTCTGAGGTCCCGAGTTCAATTCCCAGCACTGCAAAAATGGGAGAAGGGCCTGGCAATGCACTCCCAAGGCAATCCCGAAACAGTCAGCCATTGAAAACCCTATGAGGGTCGCTATGAGTCAGATACCCACTCGACGGCACCTAACAACAACAACAACAGATAAATTTGTAGAAGGAGAAAACATCAGCAAATAACATAACTGAGGGAAAAATCTAAATAACTCTTTAGTTTCACTTGCTGTAAGTTACTTGCTTTGAGTTGACTCTGTTGTTCTTGTTAGGTGCTGTCCAGGGGAGTCCGATTTATGGCCACCCTCATAGGTTTTCTTTTTTTTTTTTTTTTCCCCATGCTGGAGGTTGAACCCAGGGCCTTGTGCTTGCATGCTTTGGAAGTGCACCCTCAGCCCTTTTTTTGTTTGTTTTGTTTTTACTTTTTGAGACTGTCTCTTGTCTTGAACTTGCAATCCTTCTTTCTCTGCCTCCTGAATCGCTGGGATTACAGGCGTACGGTTCACCACCGTGCCCTGCTCCTTCACAGGGTTTTCAAATGACTGTTTCAAGATTGCTTCAGCAGTGGACTATCAAGTCCTTCTCCTGTATAGTTGACTTTGTTGTTGTAGGATGCTATCAAGTTGGTGTCTGATTCCTAGAGACCCTATGTACAACAGGTGAAACAAACACTATTGTCAGTGCCTCTCTGCTATTCATAGGGTTTTCAGTGGTTGATTGTTTTTTGGTAGTGAGTTTCCAGGTCCTTCTCCTAAGCCTTCGGTGCCTAATGTTCCCTGATGATCTCCCATCCAATTACTAACTAGGCCTGATCCTGCTTAGCTTCTGATGGGATCAGATACCATAGTGGTAAGGCTGCAGGCATAGTCAACTTTAGAAACGACTAATCTGGGAGGTAATAACAGCTGAGCAACACATTATTATTCTCTTATTGGCTTTGCAGTAGATAATCCCTCTGACATGTGGATTTTGATAGTCACAGTTAATTAGGTTACTTTATGGGACTTCAAAGCCACTTTTGGTGGGACCACTAACACTTGACTTTGCACAATTGTGTAATGGGTGAATGAACCTGGACTGATGATGCCAAGGGACTTTTAAGATTTACAGAGGCATCTTGACTCTTTGATTATGTGTGTATCTACCACCACGGTCCACATGGCCTATCACAGAGGACAGCTGCAGCTCTGGAATTCTCTGTTCACAAATTCTTTCCTAAACTAACTACTTTTTGTTCCCCTTTTGCTTAAGGGCAAAAGGAGCTTGAAACTTTCATGAATTTGTTTTTTAGGGCACAAGTTCACCCTACAAAATGGTCCCAGAGAATCATTCAGAAAAAGTTGTTTCTCTCAAAATTCTTACCCCTATGCATTGCCACTATTTTAATACATAATTGCAGTCATGATTATGGACATTAGTGGATGACCTGTCCTTTTAAGCCAGTTTCTTAGTCTCCTATTGTTGTTGTTGTTAGGTGTCCGAGTCAAACTGATAGTGACCCTATGTATAACAGAACGAAATACTCCCCAACATTGTGCAATGACTGACACAATGTCAGTACTTCTCTGCTATTCGTGGTGTTTTCAGTGATGGATCATGTAGTGAGTGGATTGTGTTGCCAGGTCCTTCTCCCCAGACTGTATCATCTAGTATTCCTGTGCAATCTCCCATCCAAGGACTAAGCAGGCCAACCCAGCTTAGCTTCCCTGATCAGGCAGGATCAGATACCACAGTGCTATGTCTGCAGACATTTTGCGATGAGGTCTCTCTAATTTTTGCAGGTTGTCTCTGACTTCGGCATCCTGATCCTCTTGTCTCATCCTTTCCAGTCACTGCAATTACAAGCTTACACTACTGTGTCTTTTGACACATTCCTTTTGAGTGATGCAGTGATAACATGATACAAATAATTGCTCTTCAAACAAATGAAACTAAAATTCATTTAAGTGGATTGCAGTGAATAGTTGTTTAAAGCGACCTTCATCTGGTGAGGTGCTGGTACTACACAGATTTCAAACTGTGTATCTTGAGTTTTCCAAATGTGCTTAAGAATGAATAATCATGTTCACAGGCATTGATAATAAAATAATCATGATATAATAATCCTAAATCCATTTATATTTATTACTGTGATAATTTTTACAATGTATTCACTAGGTGGTGACAAATATATTGTATTTATTTATTCTTTAATTTCATGAAGCATATTATACCCATTATATATCTTTATCTATCTATATCTATTTATATATGATCAAAATGGGGCACATTGTTTCTAAAATTCCTTAAGATCTTATATAAAATAAGTATTGCAGTGAATTAGCAAAGGTAACATTCCAGAGATTTTGCTTCCAGAAATTGTACTATGAATTAGAAGACTTCTAATTTAAAAATATACAGACATTTCTTAAAATTTCTTTAATCGCATCATTGTGCAACATATGTAACAATGATAGAGAAGAGTTCAAAGTTAGATCTACACATATACCGTCAATCAAAAAAAAATTTTTTACCAAGGAATCTGGGTATTTCAATGGGGGAAAGAACAACTTATGACAGTTTTTCCTGAAATAAATGCATCTTCATATATGAAACACATATATTTTTGTTCACTCAATGGAAAAATTTAATTAGATGTTTTAATAAAAGCATAAATAAAAAGATTAAATTCAGAAAGCTTTGAAATGAAACATCAAAAATATTTTTGAGGTACTAGGATAGGAAAACTATGTTTGAAGGACAAGGTTCTAGTAAGAATAAGAATCAATAAATGATGTTGTTGTTTTTGTTAGTTGCCAGGCAATCTGGTCCAACTCATAGCAGCTCTATGTACAACAGAATGAAACACTACTCACCACTGTACGAGGCCCAGCACTATGTCAGTGCTTCTCTGCTATTCACAGGGTGTTCTATAGCTGATTGTTTTAGGGAATTGTTCTGTCAGGTCCTTCTCCCATTTTGGCAGAGTTAGGGATTGAACTCAGGGCCTCAGAGCATTCAGAACAAAGGCTTTTAATGAATTATAGATAGAATTAAATAAAAAGTAACTTTTTATAATCAAATTGCATAATATAACCAAATGAAATTTTAAGCCACAAGCTGGCAATATTCCAGGCAAGTTTGACAAATAATGGATGTTGATACTATGAATATTGTTTTTATAATTTTAATAGGTTCTATTCAACCCAATACATCCCAGATACTATTTTAGTATGTAGTCACAATAAACAAAATCACTAAACAGGTATTTTAAATTCCTGTATGCCAAGTCTTCAAAACCCTGTGCATATTTTACTATTTACAGTACCATACATCTCTATTTGAAAGATAAAATGTTCAACAGAATGATATGTGACCCTTCTTCCTTTACTTTTAAGGCCCATTAAGTTATGTACAAAAATCTTGAATGGTTATTTCACAAAATAAGCTATATAAGTGGCCTAAAAGGACATGAAAAACTATAAAATATAATTAGACATGCAGACAATGCATTCCAAAAGTCAGTGAGATCTTATTTCACATCAGTACAAGAACTAGCATTAAAATCAAACAATGGCAATACCAAGATTGGCAAATGTGTGGAGAAACAGAGGTTTTGTCTAGTTTATTCCCCTGAAAGTATAAAATGTTACAATCTCTTTGAAAAGAATTCCTTACTTAATAATTCGAACATATGTCTTCTATATAATGTAACAATTTCACTCCTAGAAATCTGTTCAACAGAAATAGAAACGTATGTTTATACAATGACTTGTTTGAAAAGGTACACAGGATCTTTATTTGTAAGAGCTAATTCTGAAAGCAATCTTAATAGCCATTAATGGGAGAATGAAGGAACCTTGACAAG
This sequence comes from Pedetes capensis, assembly GCA_007922755.1. Lineage (NCBI taxonomy): Eukaryota > Metazoa > Chordata > Mammalia > Rodentia > Pedetidae > Pedetes > Pedetes capensis. The sequence goes on along the minus strand of VMDO01011103.1, from coordinate 24,423 downwards.
TACATAGTCAGATGAGAAATAATATGAAAAACAAGCAAGAGATGTAGGAAAATAGGGAAGTAAATCTGAACTACTTTTTACTAAATAAAAGAAAGGATACACCCATACCCATAACCAACTCCTCCACACCATCTGATAGGGATTGTCATTAGTAGAATCTCAAGACCCACAAAAATATCAATCATGAAGCACCCAGGGTGGTGGTGCACGCCTGCAATCCCAGGGGCTCAGGAGGCGGAGGCAGGAGGATCTCAAGTTCGAGACCAGAGGCTGTCTGCCATAATTTAGGGAGCCCCTGTCTCAAAAAGGAAAAAAAAAAAAAAAGGAAAAAATATATCAGTCATGATAGAAACTATGAGCGCTTGCTTCTAAAGCGGAAGAAAATAATTTGAATGAGCACAACAATGTTTTCTCCACTCAGCAGAAGTTAAAAATATCAATTCATCGAAAAGAATGAAACTGTTTATAATATGTGTTAATTGTTGTTGTTAGGTGCCAGTCCAGTTGGTGTGCGACCCATAGCGACCCTTATTACAGTAGGCAAAACACTATTGCCAGTGCTTCTCTGCAATTCATAGGGTTTTCAATCCTGGATGTGTTAATTAGCAGAAAAAAATGTTTTAGAAAAATGACTGTATGTTACTCTCTGAGAAGCAGAACGGCATATCTTGGTAGAAACAGTTATTCATTTTCTTAAAAGAAGTATGGATTTACTATCAATTTCTAAAAATATATTTAAGAACAGCCATTCAACATTTATTGTCACAGAAGGTTATGTCAAGCATTTTCATATTAACCTTAAAACTTTTCATACATATGATAAACATATTATCTCATAACTATAAAGCTGTTGTACATACAAATTTTTAAAAATAGCTTAATTTTCCCACCTTTATCCAAGGCAGCAATATTTCAATTTTTTCCTTAGAAAAATAGAAAAAGGCTCCAGTTTAAAGTAGTATTTTAGAAGAAACAAATTAACAATACTTAAAGCAGAACTATTCTAGTTACTCAATTTTATAATCCAGGAAAAATATTTTGACTAGATTTTGTTTTTCTAACATTAATTGTTTCCCTTTTTATTGCAGAAGATTTTTGGCTGATATGTATATCAGTTTTAGTAATTTAGTTTAGAGAAGGATGTGACTTTTTGCTCCATTTTCTAAAAGCAAATTTTGTGGATTTCCAGTTGGTATATATCTCTCCTTATTGACTCTAACTTGTTTTCTTCTCATACAATTATAAAAATGATATTTAACAATACATGATTTATACAGCCAGTTGAAAAATGTTTGTGATACATTAGATAATTTGATGAAGTGCATTAGCTTGTGAGTTTCTAAAGATTTGTCATTACCTACAGTGTATAGGTAAAAACATTTCTGGGAAAAAATTGCTACATAAACTATGTAACTTAATGAAAATTCAATAAGGCATACTAAGGTTTACATAGGATGACATAATCTGGCTATATTAATTTTTACTAGAAAATATCAAATGTTGGTTTAGTTTAGTTCAACAAGCATTTATTTAATATTTTAAGTACTAGATATTGTGCTTGGCTCTAGGAAATCCTAAGACAAAAGTTTCCCCTTTCTTAATCTTGGACTCAAGAGTAGTGAACATAATTTCAATGAAATATGATAAAAGAAATGATAATAAGACTCTTTTTGAGTTATTGTTTTTTTATGAGAAGTACCTTAGAGAGTGATTCATTTTCTTTATGGACATCAAAAGACCCAATTGGCTAGGTAGGTAAGACAAATTTATTGTTGTCTTGCACAGACACATTCTATTGACTAAGAAGATGATGTTCTCAAACACCATAGCTAACAAACAATTCAGAATTTATGACTGTGTCTGTCTCTTTCTCCCTCACTGTATGTATAAAATATATGCATATTATACATATATTAAACATTTATACACTACACATATGATATATGATATATTTATAGATTATATTTTGAAAAACAAAATACATTTTTTAAAAAAGATCAAGTTTATTTATTTATTTATTTATTTTGCTTTAAAGTATCAGTATATGCCAACCAACAATTCAGACAAGTTCTTCAAACTAAAACTATTTGCATTATTGACATAAATATTTTAAGTCCATTTCACATTTAGGAAAGTGAAAACATAAATCTGTTCTTTGTTTCGGAGAGTGTTTCACTTTCTTGTACATAGGGTCGCTAGGAGTGGGACATGACTTGACAGCACCTAACAACAACTATGGGGCCACCATATCTTCTCTTATTGTTGTTGTTGTTGTTAGGTGCCGTGGAGTCGGTATCTGACTCATAGCGACCCTCATAGTGTTTTCAATGGCTGACTGTTTCGGGGTTGCCTTGGGAGTGGATTGCCAGGCCCTTCTCCCATTTTTGCAGTGCTGGGAATTGGACTCGGGACCTCAGAGACTGCAGCGCAGTGCTCTACCAACTGAGCTAAATCCTAGCCTATCTTCTCTTATAGCTTACACAATTATTGAAGTAATATTGGCACCCGTGCTTGCTGTGTCTTTAGCTATGGCAGCTATTTGCTACTTATGATCAACTTCAGACAAAGCATAAACTGTTAGAAACAATACTGGATTAACGAGATATCAAAGGTAACTTCTTCTGATCATCTCAGAATTTCAGCAAAGGCACTAAAAACTCAAAGGAATTGGTACTCTTCTATCAAAGAACATATGCTAAGAGGATGTGATCAAGCCAATGCTCTTGCCTCTCTGAATGCCAAGTAAAGCACTGTGGCACAACTGAAGAACTGATATCTGATTTACGCCTATAAAATCTTAAAATTGAGAGTGCTCTTTTGGGGATGACATAGGCAAACAGAGAAACCTGGATTAAGAACTTTTTCTTTTCGTGAAGGGATTAAATTTAAAACAATGTTTGAAATGACTGGGTAATCCCACTAAATGGTTTATACAAATGATTACAGCTGAACTTCCTGGAATGAGAGTAAAGTATAAGCAGCCAGTTCAGAGAAATCGTGCTTAAAACATGGAAATACAGTTAAAATCACCCAGCAGAGCACTTCCTTAATAAATGCAAACATCCATGCCCCACAAAAGAGCTAAAAGCAAACATCCCACGAATCTACTGGACACTTGCCCAATGAAAGCTAGGGGGATTAGGCAAGATTTCTCATGCCATTTTGTTCTGTATCCCTGCATTGTAAAGCTAGAGATAGCCCAGAAGTTGAAATACTTAAGAACAAATGGTAAAATGGTAAAAATTATATTTCCATGCTCCACTATCATGTGCCCAGGCTGGAGACAGACTGAGTTTGGAACATTTGCAAAGCTTTAAAATGAATGAAAGATAAAATCTCTGAAGCTCAAATGGACCCTAAATTAAAAACTTAGAACTCTTACTATTTTCTATATCTTGAAAGGGACCAGAAAAAATATGGAGATTCCTGAAAAAAGCAAAAGTAGAATTACCATATGAACCACTAATCTTTCCTCATAATACATACACAAATGTAATGAAATCCTTGCATCATAAACACATCTTCACTCTCATGCTCATTGCAGCATTATTCACAATACTCAAGGCATAGAAATAAACTATATCTACCTTGGTGGAAGCCTGCATCTGTAGACCTGTGGCGTTAGATCTCGGAAGCTAAGCAGGGTCGGGCCTGGTTAGTACCTGGATGGGAGACCTCCTAGGAACACCAGAAGCTGTAGGCTTGGGAGAAGGACCTGGCAACCCCCTCCCAAAAATCAATCTGCCATTGAAAACCCTATGAACAGCAGAGAAGCACTGACAATAGTGTTTTGCCTGTTGTACTCAGGGTCGCTATGAGTTGGGTACCGACTCGATGGCACCTAACAACAACAACCACCACCTTGGTGGATGAATGTATAAATAAAATAGGACATCTATAGGTCAAGTGCTTCTCTTCACTCGTGAGGCTATGGATTCCATCCCCAGCACCACATAAAATAAGAGAAGGACTTGGTAATCTGCTCTCAAAACAATCTCAAAACAATTCCAAACCATTGAAAACCCTATGAGGGTCACTATGATTCGGACCAACTTATAGCACCTAAAAACATATGATGGAATATTATTCAGCCTTAATAAAAAAAGAGATCTTGCTGTTTGTCACAGTATGAATGGATCTAGAGTTCATTATGTGAAATGACATAATACAGACACAGAAAGAAAAATATTGCATAATAACATTTATATTTGCTGTATATATTTTTGAAGAGCTAAAATACACCCAGATAAACAGTGGTAACTGTGGGTTTGAGGGGTTGTTTTTACTGTTGTTAGGTGCTATCCAGTTGGTGTCCAACTTATAGCAACTCTATGTACAACAGGTGAAGCACTATTGTCAGTGCTTCTCTGCTATTCATAGAGTTTTCAATGGCAGATTGATTTTTGGGAGTGGGTTCACGGGTCCTTTTCCCAAGCCTTACTTGGTGTTCCCAGACGGTCGGTCTCCCATCCAAGTATTGACCAAGCCTGAACCTGCTTAGCTTCGGAGATCTGATGGGATCAGATGCCACAGTGCTATGACTGCAGGCTTTTGGGGAATAGGGAGATATAAGTGAAATGATACAAAATAGCAGCATGTAAGATAAACAGTTTAGAGATTTAATATACAACCTAAGGCCTAAAGTTAATAAAATTGAGCTGGGCATGATGGCATATGCCTGTAATCCCAGTGACTCGGAGGTAGAAGCAAGACAATCACAAGTTTGAGGCCAGAGGCAGTCTGTGTAATTTAACAATTTCCTTACTCAAAAATAAAAAATAAAAAATTGTCTGGGGATTCAGTCCAGTAATAGAATACTTGCAAAATGTGTGAGTCTCTGGATTCAATCCCCAAGTACTACACACACACACAAAATAATTAATTAATTAAAATTAAATTGCATTGGATTATATATTTTTTGTAAATAAGATTTTTACCTTCTTTTGTCACATGTAGAAAATAAGTATGTAACATGATAGATATGTTAGTTGACTTCAGTATAGTAATTATTTTATTCTATGACATCATGCTATAAATCTTAAAATACAGAATAAATTTTATTTATTTATTTATATATTTATTTGTTTATGTGGTACGAGGGAGTTGAATCTAGGGCCTCACACATACTTTCCATACCTCTACTACAGAGGTATATTTCAGCCTCTTTATTATTTTTGTTATCTTAAGACAGGGTCTTGCTAAGTTATGCAAACTTCCTCTGATCTCAAACTTGCAATCATCCTGTCTCAGACTCCTGAGTCACTAGCATTATAGGTGTTTGCCACTGTGCCTGGCTAATATTTTTTAAAATTACCTTATAGAGATAATCATTGATTTTTTGGTCCTTCAGGTATCAAACATCTTCAATTTGACATAGCAAGTTAATGGATGGAAGAACAGCAAGATATTAACAACAATGAAAATCTTTGGTGTCAAAGCCTTTAGGAAAGAAAGTGGAAATAAAAATAAAACAGGTTTTGGCTATTATTCTTAAATGTTATTTTCCATTAATTTTTTCTTCAGGCTTCATACATATATATGTATTTAATATATACAAATACAATACCTAAGCCTTCAGCCATAGGCCTGTGGCATCTGATCCCATCAGATCTCAGAAGCTAAGCAGTGTTGGGCCTCGTTAGTACTTGGATGGGAGACCATCTTCTGGGAACACCAGGTACTGTAGGTTGGGAGATGGACCCAGCAACCCACTCCCAAAAATCAATCTGCCATTGAAAACCCTATGAGCAGCAGAGAAGCACTGACAATAGTGTTTTGCCTGTTGTACACAGGGTCGCTATGAGTCGGATATTGACTTGAAGGCACCTAAAGACAACAATACAATACATAAATATATGATATAATATATGCATAATCATACAATCAAAACAAGTATTATTTTTCTTGCAATCATCTGAAATTGATATTTGCTACCATTTAAAATCATGCTTCATTTAGAATTCTAAGACAGAATAAGAATGCATGAAAAGAAAAAAATTAATACAAGGTGAAGTCATTATTGGAGTAATGACAATAATTTGTTTAATGTTGTTTGAGATTTGGTCATTTGCTTTCAGTTCTAAAAATTTCACTACATTAACACGAGCATCCACTGTCATCTAACTCAGCTACAAGTTCAGTCCACCCCTCAACAATAACTACAGACATGAATGGCAGAGCCCTTTCTTTTAATGAGTGTCATAGTTTAGGTTAATGTCCATTTAGATATGCTTAACTATATCATCTACATCACAGAAATACTTGTTATTTTAGAATCTTAGATATTTTACTCTAATATATCAAGTACTTTTAAAAGAATGAGAATATTAAAACATACAGCAAAGAAATTGTCTCATATGGATATCATTTCACTTGATATTCATGCATAGAGAAATAGTAATAAATGTAATACAGTAGCAAAAAATGCTCTGTGATTTGGAAAACAGAAATAGTTACCTAATTTTGGAATATTCCAGGGGAATTTTCATTCAGAAACAGATTTATCATTTATATAACAAATGAAAAGCTCAGGGGGAAAATGTTTTGGCTGAGAAAGAACTATACTTTGCTTTTAGAGACTGCTTATATTTTGATACATCACTCAAATATATGTTCTTAAACTAGAGGGGGAGAAAAAGAAAGCTAAAGGAAAAGGCAAAGATCTACTTTTGAAAGCAAATATTTTCATATAATCATAGTTAGAAAAAGAAGTGAAAATCAGCATGTGATTTTCAGATGATTGCATATTTTTATAAACTGTTAGGGAGAAAACACATCAGAGCTTCCTGTTGCTGGTTGCTGAGAGTTTTAGACTCAGAGGCAGCATCTGCACAAAGAAATGTTGCTGTTGTTATGATAAATGCCTTTGAAAATCAAATTAGAATGTAAATATTCACAAATGTTGAAAAAGCATGAATTTTTAAAAGTCTATCTTTGAATATCTATAAAGAAACTAACTTTACTGTGGATTAAAGAAATCTAGAAATACATCCAAAAACATTGCAAACACTTATTCTATAATTTTGAATTACCTTAATATGAAAACAAAAACAACTGAACATATTTTACATTGTTGTTAGGTGCTGTCGAGTCGGTATCCTACTCATAGCGACCCTCATAGGGTTTTCAATGGCTGAGTGCTTTGGGATTGCTTTGGGAGTGGATTGCCAGGCCCTTCTCCCATTTTTGCGGTGCTGGGAATTGAACTCGGGGCCTCAGAGACTGCAGCACAGCACTCTACCCACTGAGCCAAATTCCAGCCCCATATTTTACATTAAAAAATATTTGTAAATAATGCTTGTTAAAAAAAGTAAGTGAAACCCTAAATAATGAGTTATGCAATGACAAAAGGTTACTGAGAATTACTTCATAATGGTTATGTTTTTGAAATTATTCATTAATGTAACGATTTTATATAGGAAAATAAGATATTTTAAGAATGCAAGTTGGGGTCTTCTAGGGGATTAGTAGTCACCAGAAAGGTGATTCAGGACAGCTGCCAGTAGAGGGCGGGAAAGATGTAATTACAACTGGTGTTTGATGTGATTGGTGCATTTCCTGTTCACATACATAAATATCTGTACTAATTTCTGAAGGGAGATCCCATTTCTAATTACTCATAGGTCATTTTGGCACATTTCCATAATAGTGTATTTGTTTCTATTTGTACATATTTTAATTTAAATGCACTTTAGTAGTGTGAAAAGTTTCCATTGGACTTCGGGATATGATGAAGAGAAGATTCTATCATTAATACAGGCACAGTAAGAGCCACTGACTAATTTTCCACTGCACTAAATTGAGGAGACAGAAAAGTACACGGAAAGCAGATTTTGCCAGACTTTGGAGAAGAGATATCACAGCAATATGCAAATTTAGATCATTAAAATATAGCCTATTCAAGTTTCAGCTAATCCTTCTTCATTTAATCCTTCAATCAATTTAATATAATCCTTCTTTCCTTCCTGTCTACCTACCAGCCTGTTTTCATTCATTAATTTATTGAACAAATTTTGTATGTATATGTGGTGTGTTCAGGCATCCTTCACAGTTTTGGGGATACAATAACATGCAGTTTTCCCCAAATCCCTCTCTTCATGAAGTTACATTTCAAAGAAAGAATCTCAGTAAATCAAAAGAAATCAACAGAAGACTTTAGGATGGCCGTAATTACTATGTAGAAAAGTTAGCCAACAGAAAAGGAAGAAATAAGTTATGGAAAATTGTTATTAATATGTTGAGCTCTGAACAAAGGGAGAAAAAAAGCTCTACATAAATTTGGATGGATAATATTTCAGTCACAGAGAAGTATATAGGCTTCATGAAGGTAAAAGACTTAGTGTGGTCCAGAGAAAGCAAAAGGCATTATATTTGGAACTGAATGAGCAATAGGAAAAAGGGGAGAAGACGAGGTCAAACAATAATCTAAGGTCAGATCAGATATGATGGTAAAAGCTATGATGAAGAAATGCATTTTATTCAAAAGTGTGAGAGGTTTGATCAGGAGAATTATATACTCTGCTTTCCATTTGAAAATGGGGATTCCTGGTGCTATGTGGAAAATAAAATCGAGGACAGCATAGGATAAAGCATGGCAAGTCATTGAGAAGCACAAGAGATGAGTTTAAGAGTAATGGAAGAGGACATGAACTGTCATCCCAATTGGGATATTTTCAAAATTGTGAAGAACAGAGTGCAAGTGCATTGGAAAGGAGGAACATAAATGAGAATGACTTTTATTTTTTTTGAAACAAAGTTATAGGGCTTATTAGGTACAGGCTGTAGAATAAGCACAAGGGCTCAGACAGAAATTGTGGTACATAAGAAGCGAATCAGAGTAGACACCCAAGACAAGTATGTGGGCTCCTCAAGAGAGAGAAGCCAAGGATGACTTTTAATATTCTGCACATAGGAACTAAGGCTATACATGTCAGTGACATTTTATGAAGGAAGAAGAGGAGTATTTTGAAGAAGTCAAAAATTATGATAAAATGCTTATTTTTAATGCAATTTCCAACCTCAAAACGCACCTCTTCATAGAATATGAATATCCTGAAAGAGGGCACAAATTTGAAAGTCAGTGAATCAATAGTATTAAAGCCAATGACACAATGAAATTACCATTATCTAAACTGAATGTACTGAAAGCAGAGAATATCAGAAAGATGTCTATCTATGTTTTCTTGACTATGCAAAAGCATTTGATTGTGTGGATCATAACAAATTATGGATAACACTTTGGAAAATGGGAATACCAGAACACCTAATTGTGCTCATGAGGAATCTGAACATGAACCAGGAGGCAGTTGTTCGAATAGAACAAGGAAACACTGAGTGGTTTAAAGTTGAGAAAGGTGTGCGTCAGAGCTGTATACTTTCACCCTATCTCTTCAATTTATACCCTGAGCAAAGAATCCGAGAAGCTGGACTTTATGAGGAAGAACGTGGCATCAAGATTGGAGGAAGACTCATTAACAACCTGCGTTATGCAGATGACACAACTCTGTTTGCTGAAAATGAAGAGGATTTAAAACATTTACTGATGAAGATCAAAGATCATTGCCTTCAATATGGGTTATGACTAAACACCAACAAAACAAAAATCCTTACGACTGGGTCAGCACGCAACTTCACAATCAATGGAGAAAAGATTGAGGTTGTCCAAGATTTTGCTTTGCTTGGCTCTATAATCAACAACCATGGATTTAGCAGTCAAGAAATCAAAAGACACATTGCTCTAGGAAAAGCTGTGGCAAAAGATCTCTTTAGAGTATTGAAAAGCAAAGATGTCACACTGAAGACGAAGGTGCGTCTGACTCATGCCATGGTATTTTCAGTGGCATCATAGGGTTATGAAAGCTGGACATTGAACAAGAGAGACAGAGAAAGAATTGATGCTTTTGAATTGTGGTGCTGGAGATGTCTATTGAATATACCATGGACTGCCAAAAGAACCAACAAATCTGTCCTAGAAGAAGTGCAACCAGAGTGCTCCTTGGAAGCAAGAATGGCCAAACTGCGTCTTACATATTTCGGACATGTAGTCAGGAGAGAACAATCCCTGGAGAAGGACATCATGTTTGGGAGAGTGGCAGGTCAATGCAAAAGAGGAAAACCCTCCACCAGGTGGATTGACACAGTGTCTGCCACAATGGGCTTAAGCATAAATAAGATCGTTTGCCTGGCACAGGATCGGCAAGTGTTTCCATCTGCTGTACATAGGGTCGCTATGAGTCGGACTCGACTCGACGGCACCTAACAACAACAACAAACTGAATGTGTGCAGGAAGGGAAGAGTTCATTTCTGGGACACTATCTGTATGTAGAATTCATAAGGAAGAGAAAGATTACAAAAATCAAAAGTAAAGGATCAGGCATAGATACAAAAGAAAATGAGAGTTGTGTAGCGTCTGGGAGACTCTGAAAAAATAACTGTAAGGAGAGAATAATACATTCTGCCAAATGTGGTAGAGATTGAAAACAATGGAAAGTTAAAACTGAGTAGTTCATTTAGTGTGCTGACAATTTTAGCAAAATTAATTTTACTGAAGCATCAGTTTTGGAAAAATCTGATGAGAATGTATTTAAGAGAAATTGAGAGAGGATTAATTTGAGGCAGTGAATATAAAAACCCCTTTGGGAAAAATATTAGGACACGCAATTCAATTCCTGGTGCAGGATTACAAGGTAACATGGGGTAAAGGGAAAGTAAAATTTATAGTTAAAGATAAACAGAGAATAATTTATGAGAGGAATCCAAGAATGGGGCAAGAGAGGATATGGCTGAGTATGTGAATAGGCTCGTATGTTTTGAATTGGATCAGAGGCAGCCAATCTACTGTGACAAGAAGGCAGGCTGAGTGTGTGTAGGGGAGTGGGGAGAAGAAGGCACAGATGGAAAGAGGATTGATATGTGAGTAGGAATATTAGCAAGTTGTTGTGCAAAAACTATTACTTTGTCAGTGAAATCAGAGGAAACGTCTGCAAGTAATGAGTTAGGAGGGAAATGGACTCAACTATGGTTTGAAGTGACAGCAGATGGAAGGAGTGGTTTTCACCTCCTCAAGTTGTAGGGGAGAGAAGTGAACAAAAAAACTGGAAATGAATTATCAAGAAGTTCTGAGGGTTTGTTCTGTATTATTTGATAAGAAAAATATCTTTAGATCAGGTGGCAGTAGCTCAAGCCTGTAATCCCAGCAATTCAGGAGACTGAGCCAGGAGAATTGCAGCTTTTGAGTATTGGCACCATAAACAGTTAGAAAGATCCTATTTAAAATAAAATAAATTAAATTAAAATAAAATACAAAACATACAAAATGGTAGAGTGTCATGGAGGACAGAGGTAGCATGGATAACTCAGTGAGAGATTGACTTGTGATAAAAATTTAAAAAATGGGCTGTGAGTGAAGTCCAGGGGTAAAGTACCTACAAGGTATGTGTGAGGCCCGTGACTTCAACTCCCAAGTATTGCAATAAAGATAACAACAAAATAAAAAATAAATTAAAAATATGAATAAAAAGAGTGCAGCTCAGTGGCAAAGCCATTGTCTAGCCCATCCAAGGTACTAGACTCAACCCTCAATACTGAAAAAAAATATTTAAAATAATGAAAGGCCACTTCTCAGTCATCTTATGCATATAAGTTGTCTTTTCTCCTCCCTTAAGGTAATTGATAGTCTTTGTCATGATCATAGTTCACACTTTGTTTTGCGCTGGATGGAAGTGAGTTCTTATGCCACGGATGAGATATTGTTGTTAGGTGTCCACAAGTAGACTCTGATTCATAGCAACTCTATGTGCAAAAAAATGAAACAGTACTGGACACAGTGCCATGAATATGATCTTTTTATTGTTTAGGTCCATTATTGCAGCCACTGTGCCAATCCTTCCCAGTTGAGGGTGTTGTTTGTTTTTTTTTTTTTTTTTTCATTGACCTGCCACTCTCCCAAACATGATGTCCTTCTCTCAGGATTGGTGCCTCCTGAAAACATAGCCAAAATCCATAAGACGCAGTCTAACCAGACTTGCTTCCAAAGAGCACTGTGGATGCACTTCCTCTAGACTAGGCATTCGTTGGTTCTTTTGATGATCCAATGTATGTATATTCAATATTCGCCTCCAGCATCATAATTCAAAAACATTCATTTTCCTCCTGTGTCCCTTATTCAATGTCCAACATTCACAAGCATATAATGTGACTCTCAATACCATGACCTGAGTCAGATACATCATTGTTTTCAATCTCCAGTAGGCTATTCCAGAAGATTATTGTTATGTGTCAAAAACTTTGAAATTTCTTCAGTGAAATTGACCTTACAAAAGTTATATTTAAACCCAAGAAAATAAACTGAAGTCACAGAGACAAATGGGAACTATTGGATTTGTCTTGAACATCTACACATTGTAATAAAGGATATTGGATGCAATTCAAATCTAACTCCATTTGCAGGTAACCCCAGCCCCTCTGTGTGCATATTTCATGTAATTTTGCACTGGCTATTGGAAACTCATTCAGATTTGCCTGGAAGAACCAACTAACCTTACATCAAAAAGCATCACAGCTATTACATGTTGATTGGCCTCTGTAGATGAAGACACCAGGTATATGCAATTGCATAGTGGTGATAACTAACTCACAAAGGGAGAAAAACAAAAATAAAAAAAAACCCTCTTTCCTTAAATGGTGTGATTTGTGAAAATTATTACTTAATTTAACAGTAAACTAAAGAATGAAAACAAAGATGAATAAACAGAACTGAAGATAGTCAAAATGGATTGAATTTCATAATGTTTCAATATAATTATTCTTATAACGGTGTTGCTTTCCCTCTATTAGACTGCAAATATTTTGATTAGAGGAATAGTTGCACTTATTTGTGTATCTCTCCCAACGAATCATAGAATCATAGAGTCTTCATGGCCAATTTTTTTGGGAGTGGGCTGCCAGGTCCTTCTTCCTAGTCTATTTTAGCCTGGAAGCTCAGCTGAAACCTGTCACCCATCACTGGCCCTGCTGGTTTCTGAAATAAGAGTGGCACAGGTTTCAGCATCACAGCAACATGCAAGCCCTCACAGCATGGAAAACTAAGATAGAAGTACTGTCAAAAGCAATGCCTTAAAATTAGCCCCCCTAGGGTGGAAGACATTCAAGAAAGTCCTGTTGTTTACTCAAAGTGTTGCCTCCTCAAAGTAGAGTGGACTTTAATGACAGAAATGGAGTAATGTTTTAGTGAAGTCAATTTAGTTTATTGTGATAACTTTATGTCAAATTGCAAAGGTAGTTAATAAATGAGTTTGTAAAGAAAAGATCCAATATACAGATCATATAATATTCTTTGACCATACATTGAGGTAGAATCTATACAAAACAAAATTGGGGTAAGATCAAGGCTGTTATTGCTTGAATGATTAAAACAGGAAAATTCTATGTTTTGATTAAAAGCTAAAAATGATACTTAATGCAAATTAACCCAGATTCTAAAGTTAAAAGACAAGACTTTTGAGATAACATGAGACCTAGTAGCCAACTCTTCCATATACAACTGAGAGAACTTCCATGATTTTTCAGCCAAATCATCTACAATGCTAGAGATCCAGCAGGAACACTGGGTTGATGGTTGATGGCCCTTAACATTCAAGCTAGTGGGAAAGAATAATTTGTTTGCAGTGCTGATGAAACTATCGCCATGCTGATAAGGTTTCCCAACTGCTAGATCTTTATTCAGTATTTTTTTCAATATGCCACTGATTTTTTAACACCACCACCTACATATATTTTCTTCATTCCAATTATCCTTCAAAACAAAACAAGAATCCAAGGCTTCATAATGCTATTCTCGAATAACACAATAAGCAAATTTGGAATGTTTTAATAACACTTTTATGATAAATTGTATCACTAATGATGAAATAGAATATTTCTGTTTTAATAGTGGCTATTAAACAATTAGCTATTGAAAACCCAGTGAGGGTCGCTATGAGTCAGGCATGACTAGAGTTCACCTAATAACAACGTTGGGGATATTTTTACTTGACTTGAGTATTATATTGGTTGGATTTTGAACAGAATGATGTGCACAGGGAGATATTTTTGAAAATAAAAGTTTTTAATGTTATTTTATCTACTTAAATTTCTTTTGAAACATCCTTTGATGAACATGAAGGTTTATTCCAGTCTTTGGATCAATTTTATTTCCATTAGCCTATTAAGATTTGTATGAACTTCACAAACCATAATTTAGATATCTAGACTATCATACACTTCACAATATAACCTATACAACAATTTCAGCATATTTTGTAATCATTTAATTGATTCCTAAAAAATCACATTAAAATAAAATTTTAACCAGATGTCAATTTGTGTTTATTATATTCATCACTTATATAATATGAATATGCCATTGTGATAAAAAGAGCTTGGATTTAGCTCATTTGGTAGAGTGCCACTCTGCAGTCTCTGAGGTCCCAAGTTAGATTCTCAGCACCTCGAAAATAGGAGGACCATCGCAAAATAGTCAGCCATTGAAACCCTATGAAAGTCACTATGAGTGTGACAGGATTCTATGGCACCTAACAACAACAACAATTGTGATAAGATTCCACACAATTTCCCTGAGAATTTTTAGGTTCTAAGATTCTAATTATGATGAACATATATTCAAATCAGCATTTTACAGCAGACTTTATTTTATGCTATGCAACCCTATTGCTTTTTTGTTTCAAATATTATGTTCAGGTAAGGTCCTTGGCAAAGATTTTCACTGATCATCTTCATCAAAATCAAGAGCAATTGCCAGATCCTATTCCAAATGTAAAGTTAAAGTTTCTGTGGGACATGGTCAAGATAAGGTAATTCGAATACGAAATCCAGCTATTTAAACTTAGAACAATGAAAACAGTATTATCTACCTATATTCTTTTGAAAATCTCTCAAATTCTAGTACCATCTGCTTTAAAAATATGGTAAGAATACATATTCAGGAGATTTGTGAGATAATTAAATGAAGAAATTCATGTAAAATTAATAATACAAAAAGTATTTTGCATAGCATGGCATTAGAAATCCATTTCTTTTCCTTATTTCTGTCTGTCTTTCTTTCTTTCTTCTTTTCTTTCTTTCCTTTTCAATACTGGGATATTGAACTCAGGGCTTCATGCATGCAATGCAAGTACTCTACTACTGAGCTGCACTCTCTGATCTTTTTGTTTTGTTTTTATTTTTATTTTAAGGTATGGTCTTGCTAAGCTGTGCAGACTGCTGCTGGCCTCAAACTCATGATTTTCTTGTTTCAGCCTCCAGAGCCCTTGGGACACAACTAAGAAATCTACTTCCAACTGATAATTGCACTATAAAAGAAATCAGGGAAAGCTCATGCCTTTAATCCCAGCAACGTGGGATGTAGAGGTATGAGGACTGTGTTGTCAAGACGGGAATCAGCCTGCATGATTTAGCAAGACCCTGTCTCAAAATAAACAGTAAAAAAAAAAAAAAAAAAAAAAAAAAAAAAAAAAAAAAAAAAAAAAAAAAAAAAAAAAAAAAAAAAAAAAAAAAAAAAAAAAAAAAAAAAAAGGATGGTGGGGTAGCTCAGTGGTAGAATGCTTGCAAAGCCCTGGGTTTAATGCCCATAAATTCCCCCTGCCCCCCAAAAAAGATTATTTTTAATAGAAATAATGGGACATTCTGCTCATATTCTGAAGTTTCAGTGATGTAAACATTTAGAAATTTATTACCGACTTATGGAAGTATCCTTCAGATTGAAGGTTTCTCTCAAATCTCCGGAAACAATGGTACTTCTTGCGTATTTCTCTGACATTATCCACTACTTGCCATTGCTAAGTAATATTAATAAAATCATTATGCAAATCTTTTAATAACCAAATAGAATTCTTCCCTGAACAATGGCCCAGGTGTTATTACTGTTGGTATCTTATTAAATAGTTAATACCATCCATTATGTCCTGTGAAAGGCAAATAAGCTTATACAAACTAATATTTAATATAATGCTAATCAACTTAAGATGATATAAAGGCAGAAAAAAAAAAAGAGAACACTTTAGAATTTAAAAAACTGAACTTTCCCTGTATTTCTTGATAAAGTTTAGGGTGTAGTTTCAAGAAAACATTTTTTTTTTCTTCTGCACCACCTCATTTACAAACCAATTTATTTCTGAAATAGGCCCCAGGGGTAGGCTGGTGCTGACAGTAATGGGGGATATCTGACTGGCCACTCAAGGAAATTGCTATGGACTTTTAATCTTATTTTGATTAAGTCCTGTGTAGATTGTGTCTGCCAGGCTAGCACTAAGATTACTGTTTCTGAGATCTTTTGGCTGCTATTGGACGGAGACTCAATATTTTTTTCTACTTTTTCAAGGTTAAGTTGAAACAATATTACTCATTTCTTATAAATAGTATATGTTCAGGTTGTGAATTATTCCAGAAACTGTACTGTTAATAAAGAAACCATATTTAACCAGCCACAATCTTATGAAAGTGACTCTTTTTGAAAAATAGTTTTCAGTTAAAAAGAAAGGAAAAGAAAATCCTTTAAAAGGGAGAAGCAGTGGGTCTTTATGTATTTGAAGTTGCAAACTGAAAATTTTATAAGAAAATTGGATATAGTTTAAAAATAACTAACTATGGATAAATGTTTAGTGTAGAAGAGCGTGGATATGACAAAATTATAGGATGTTGTACTTTTTAACATTTTTCAGCAAAAATCTAATTACAGAGAAGTAATAATGTGTTCTATTTCAGAACCGTCACCAAACTATTTCAGAATCATCACAGTGTGTTTGATGAATACCATTAGTGGTTTGCCTATCAATCCATATCTTCTCTTCTTTAATATAGAATCCAAATTTTATACAAATACCTCCTTTTCCCCTATGCAGTACAAGTGAATTCGGGAAGACTCCATGAATTCACTTGTACCGCATAGGGGAAAAAGAGGAATTTGTATAAAAAGAACAAGGTGCTGCCTGTGTGGGAGAACAGTTATGGGAAGTCATTTCCTTTGTAAGCTCAAGGATTCAGTAGGAAGTCCAAGCTTATACCATTCAGCTCACAGCTACTCTTCCCAAATGACAATTGCTTTATTGGGTGGAAAAGCAATTTCAACTGACCTAATCAGACTCAGCCTGCAGCCATAGCCCTGTGGCATCCGATCCCATCAGATCTTGGAAGGTAAGCAGGGTCGGGCCTGGTTAGTACTTGGATGGGAGACCACCTGGGAACACCAGGTTCTGTAGGCTTGGGAGAAGGACCTGGCAACCCACTCCCAAAAATCAATCTGCCTATGAATAGCAGAGAAGCACTGACAATAGTGTTTCACCTCTTGTATGCAGGGTCACTATGAGTTGGATACCCACTCTAAGGCACCTAACAACAACAACATATGTGCCAGATGTGACAAATATACACTATGAGTAACACTATGATCTTTGACTCACCTCCAAATGCTCAAGCCTGTCTTTACTTTAGTTCACCTACCCATTATTCCTTCTGCATTTCTCTGATGCTTTAGTAAACACAGGATTGAAAAAACATGCCTTGTTTTTACTGATCATCACAAAAGTTATGTGGGTCTTATGCAACCATTCTGTATCCTAACAGAAGAAAATAGCCATTATCGTTTTACGATTTCCATTCTCTCTATTCTCTTTTTTGGAAATTCCTTTAAAATGTTAATTTTGTCATTTTATTCTCTCTACGTTCCTATCATCTTCTCAAGTATTCTTTTTCATCATATGCTGATTTGTAATAAGCTCTCATGTGTTCTTTCTGCTTTGTTGATTGTCTATTTAACTGGCTATAAATTTGTCTTTATAATAACCAACAAAGCCTAAACTTTTATTATCTGGCCCTTGACAGAAAAAAAAAAATTCAACTCCTGCCTTGCAATGACTTTGAGTCTCCTTTGTTAATTCTCCAGAGTATCAGTGGCCATAAAGTGATCTATGTTAATTTGTTAGTTTGAGGCTTTGTGGTTCTAATCCATATGATATATAACTTTAAAGGCAAGAAAATATGATTTAAATCCATGATGCAATAGATCTTGACAAAATGATACATATTTTTCCTTACTGATTCCTCCATGTTTGAAAGGCAATCATCATACTCATTGTCCTAAGCTATTTAATGAGTAATTGTCTTATTTGCCCTTTTATGATGAGCTTAGCTAATACCAGATTCCTAAATTCCTATGTCCACTTATCATCTAGAAAAGTTAAAGCAGTTGGTCATGTTGATTGTGTTGTTTGTCTTCCTGTATAGGCGATTTTCATTATTTTCTATATTCATAAGTGCATGTATATAATTGAATCTACATTTTTTTAATACTAGCACTTAAGGGTTTTACAGGGGGTGGGTTGTTTGTTTGTTTGGTTAACTAGCCTGCCATAGAACCTAAATTTTCTTCTAAATTCTAAGTTATACTTTTGCTGATATAAAACATGAGTTTCTTAGAAAGCACTAGAAAGATGTCTGAAAGAGAAATATTTTGGTAGATGTGGTTTTACAACATTCACTGAAATAACCATTAAAGAATCAATCTGAATTTCATTGGAATGTATAACAGGAGATGACGGCCAATAATGTCAGTTTTTAATAAAACAGCTCAGAAATAGTACCTTGTAAAAACAATCTGTTGGAAGAATAAGTACTCCTATTATTAGTAAAATTCAACAAAATGAAGTAAAACTTTCATGTGTATGTGAACAAATAACTTTTAAAAACTTTATGTCTTTTGGATTCTTTAGTTTTTCTCTTAAGAAATGTGAAAAACTAAAGAACATATTCTCTATCATGCTAGAAAAATATGTATAATACTTATATTTTTAAAAATTGTCACATACAAGGACTTAATTTGATTGGTTTTAAAATATGGATTCCCTGACACAGTCTCTCAGCATATTTTATTTACACAAGAGAAATCTCTTTAATTATAAGATTTCTAATATACTCTAGTATATTCATAGAAAAATGATTCATTACTTTGAGCAATCAGTTATATAGATAAAAATAGTTTTTATTTAAACCACAAAAAAAAAGAAACCACAGAAAAGCTAATGCATAAAACAAAGAAAATTCAGTCATTTAGTAAATATGCAATCAATTCTAAAATATTTCTTTCCACACAGTTAGTTAAAATCTGCCTATGTTTCTGAATAACTAATCTCTACGTTTTTCAGTTGAATTGACTCTTGACCCAGCAGTGGAATTTTATGCAAATACTATTTTTAAAAATAAATGGTATATTTAGAGTGTTGATGCTCAGAAAATGCAAGTTTCATAAAAATTGTAATTTGGAGCCGGTTGTGGTGGCACATGCCTGTAGTCCCAGCAGCTTGGGAGGTGGAGACAGGAGGATCATAAATTCGAGACCAGAGGCAGTCTGCATAATTTAGCAAAACCCTGTCTTAAAAACTAAAGAAAGAAAGAAAGAAAGAAAGAAAGAAAGAAAGAAAGAAAGAAAGAAAGAGAAAAAGCGCTGGGAGTGCAGCTCAATGGTACAGCACTTGCAGTGCATGCAAAGATTATTTTTAATGAAATAAAAACACTGGAAACTGTCCAACTGAAGGCCCAAAACATGGTTATATTATAAGGAGTACTCTTTCCATCCAGAGTATAGCTATCTAAATTTTAAAATCACTTCAACTAATAATGTATATTTATTGTACAGGTCTAACCTATGGCTCTGATCCCTAGTTTCATAGAAGAATGGAATGTTATGTTTTTATGTTTTGTTTTGATAACATTTATTTATTTATTTGTGGTACTAGGGGTTTGAACTCAGGGACTCATGCATACTTTGCAAGCACTCTACCACTAAACTGCACTCTCAGCCCATTTGTTTTAATTTATTAGCTTGAGACAAGTTCTTGCTAAATTATGCAGACTACCTCTGGCCTTGAACTTGGAATTCTCCTGCCACATGTTCCCAAGATGCTGGGATTATAGGCATACATCCCTCTTCCCCACTTTATTTTTATTCACTACTGAGGGATTGAACCCCACGTTTCCTACGTGCTAGGCAAATGCTCTACTCCCAGCACCTTATTATTTTTCATTGTGAGCCAAGATCTCAGGAAATTGTGCACTAGAACTTGAGATCCTCCTGCTTCCCTAGTAGCTAGGATTACGAATGAGGTTCATGGTCATTGCTGAAGATTTTAAATAACATGAAGTACTTGGCTTTACTCTGCTTTATTTAAAATGTCGGCTTTCACAATGTTTGACATAGTCCCTATTATTCTAAGACACAGTCAAAATTAAGAAACAGTGAACACTTATAGTGGTATATAGTTAACATAGGTAAAGAAAAAAATATGTATAAGTGACATAAGACTTTAGACAGACAAAGATTTTTGTATTTTCTTACTTGTTTAGGGGTAAATTGAAATTCTGAATTGTGATAATATAACATTATAAAATAAAACAGAATCAGATTAATTTTGCCTAGTTAATTGTGTTAATTTACACTTTTAAATTTGATTTTTAATAATAAAAGATGATAGTTTTTTTTTCTTCATACATACATGATGGGGCTGGGATTTAGCTCAATTTATAGAGTGATGGTCATCACTGTCTGAGGCCCTAAGCTAGATATCCAGCACCACAAAAACAGTGGAAGGACCTAGCAGCCCAATCATGAAACAACCCTGATAAGAACAATCAACCATTGAAAACTCTGTGAGAGTCTCTATGAGTCAGATGCAACTCAACTGCACATAGCAACAAAAACAATCTGCAAGATAAGTTTTTTTTTAAAACTACAGGTAAATACTTTTAAGGTATACTGTAACTGGACATTTCAATAGAGGACACAATTTTTGAGTGAAATATAGCAAAACTATAATTTTAGTTATTTACCACCACACAATACCACTTATGTCACAGGTATTATTTACAAGCAGGGCCACCCATGGTGGACATGTTTCAATTGAACTTCCAGACTAAGATGGACTAGGGAAAAGGACCTTGCAATCCACTACCAAAACAATTGTTGTTGTTGTTGTTGTTAGGTTAGGTGCCATGGAGTCAGACCCATCTCATAGTGACCCATAGTACAGCACAACAAAACACTCCCAACCATTATACCATGCCCAACACTATGTCAGTGCATCTCTGCTATTCATAAGGTTTTCAATGGCTGAATCTTTTCGGATTGTTTCAGGAGTGGGTTGCCATATCATTCTCCCATTTTTACAGTGCTGGGGATCAAATCTTAGAGTGCACAGAGCAGCAATCCACCAACTGAGCTAAAACTCAACCCCCAGAAACAATTATCCATTGAAAATTCAGTGAATAGCAGAGAAGCACTGAAAAATATAGTGCCAGAAAATGACCTCCCCTAGGTTGGAAGACATCCAAGAAATGACTGGGGAATAGTTGTCTCCTCAAAGTCAAGTCGACCTTGAAGATCAGAATGGAGTAAAGCCTCAGGGACAACCGCTGGTTTTTGTGGCACAAAATAAGAACGAATAACTGTAGACATCCATTAATATTTGGAATGTGGGATGTATGTAGTATGAATCTAGAAAAAATTAGAAACCACCATCAAAAGTGAAACGGAGCATATAAACATCAACATCCTAGGAATTATTGAGATAAAGTGGACTGGTATGGGCCGTTTTGAATCAGATAATCATATGACCTACTATGGCAGGAATGATAACCTGAAGGAAAATGGGGTTGCATTCATCATCAAGAAAGATACCTTCAGATCTTGCATGAAAGTCAAAACTGGAAGTGATTGAATGATATTCATATGTCGACAAAGAAAGCCAGTTAATATGACTATTCTTCAAATAAACACACACACCAGTAAGGCCAAAAATGAAGAAAGGGAAGATTTTTATCAGCTTTTACAGGCTGAAATTGATCAAACATGCAATCAAGATGCACTGATAATTACTGGTGACTGGAATACAAAACTTGGAAACAAAGAAGTCTCAGTAGTAAGAAAATATGGCCTTAGTGACAGAAACGATGCTGGAGATCACAGGATAGAATTTTGTCAGACCAATGACATTTTCATTGCAAATACAATTTTTCATCGAAATAAACAATGACTGTTCACCTGGAATTCACTTGATGTAATATACAGGATCCAAATTGACTGCATTTGTGTGAAAAGATGATGGAAAATCTCAATATCAAAAGTCAGAACAAGACCCGGTGCTGATTGTGGATAAGACCATCAATTGTTCATATGCAGGTTCAAATTGAAAATGAAGAAAAGTAGAACAATGTATGAGAGCCAAGGCCTAACCTTGCCTATATCCCACGTGAGTTCAGAGAGCATCTCAAGAACAGATTTGGTGCATTAGTAACGAATGATAGAAAACCAGAGGAGTTGTGGCATGACATCAAGGACATCACTCAAGAGGAAAGTAAAAGATTATTAAAAAGACAAAAAAGAAAAAGAAAAGACAAAATTACATGTCAAAAGAGACTATGAAATTTGCTCTGAATGTAGAGCAGCTAAAGTAAAGAGAGGACATGATAAAATTAAGAAGCTTAACAGAAGATTTCAAAGGGCAGCTCAAGAGGACAACATCAGATATTTTAATGACGTGCAAAGGGCTGGAGACAGAAAACCAAAAGGAAAGAACTTGCTGTTTTTCTCAAGCTGATTTCAGATGGATGTTGGCCAAAAGCAGAGAATACCAGAAAGATGGCTATTTATATTTTATTGACTATGCAAAGGCATTTGTGTGGATCACAACATACTATGGATATCATTGAGAAGAATAAGAATACCAGAGCACTTAATTGTACACATGAGGAATGTGTACATGGCATCAGGATTGGAGAAAGTCTTATTAACAACCTGTGTTATGCAGATGACACACTTTGCTTGCAGCAATTGAAGAGGATTTGAAACATTTACTGATGAAGGTCAAACACAGCCTTTGGTATTGATTAATGGAAACAGAGAAAACAAAAACCTGAAAATGAAAATCCTTACACCTGGGTCAGTAAGCAACTTTATGATAAATGGAGAAAAGTTTGAGATTGTCCAAGATTTTGCTTTACTTGCTTCTAAAATCAACAATCATGGAAGCAGGCAATCAAAATACACATTGCATTGAGAAAAACTATTGCAAAATATCTCTTTAATGTGTTAAAGAGTAAAGATATCATATTGAAGACAAAGGTGTACCTGACTCATGCTATGGTATTTTTGGTGGCATCATATGATTGTCAAACTTGACATTGAATAAGGAAGACAGGAAAAGAATTGATGCTTTTGAATTATGGTGCTGGAGGCAAATATTGAATATACCACAGTGTGCCAAAATAGCCAATAGATCTGTTGTAGAAGTGTAAGGAAGCAAGGAGGGCTAGACTACATCTTCTGTGTTTGGACATGCTTTCAGGAGGTACTGATACCTAGAGAAGGACATCGGATTTGAGAAAGTGATGGGTCAAGGAGAAAAAGACAGACCTTCAACAAGATGGATTCACCCAGTGGCTGCAACAATTGGCTCAAACATAAAAAGTAGCCTCTATGTGGCCATGATGGGGTGTGTTGCCCACTGTGGTATATAGGGCCACTAAGAGTTGGACCCAACTCAAAGGCACCTGAAAACACAGCAAATTAACACATGAACTTCCTTTTGTCTTTATTTGCAAAGGATTATTAGTAGCTATGAGCTTTTACCAGTAATTTCATACTGCAACTAAAAAGATTAGGCTTTAATTAAACTATTTTATTATTTGTTCTCATACTTAAAATATTTCCATCTATCATTCACATTCAATTTTTAGTATTTTCTAGTTGAAAGAGGTCCTTAATTATGTCCCCGATTTTTAAGAGAGACTTGATATTGTTCTCCTAATTTGGAAAAAAATACAAGCATTGATATGGTTTCAAAATGCCAAAGTTCCACTCTAACATTTCAACTGAAAATGGCATTAAGGATAAACAAAATAGGCTGTGGAAACTCTTGAAAATAATATAGGAGGACATCAACAGACCAGAAAATGAGGAATTTTGGAACAGATGAAGCATATTGCATCAATTGTAGGGAAACTAATCATTTTCTGTCTCTGATTTTGAGTCACTAAGCCTGCTGTTTGCTAATCTGCAAGTGGATGTATTTCTCTAAAAGAAGCCAGAAATTTCACATTATCAAAGAAGATAGCATTGGCAGCAAGAGTATTTCTGGTTAGTAGGAAAAGAAAAGAGAATACCATAAGTCTAGAAGTTTCAACATTATTCCATTTAACAGGTAATGCCCGTGTTGTTTGAAATTCAGGTTTAATATGGTGGAAATTATTTGATAAGAAAATTTGAAAATGTGTTACTACATATGCCAAGTGATTCAATACTAAAAGGGATAAGTAGCAAATTTGAAAGAAAATAAAAAGAAAATCATGCCTAGAAGAGAAATGCCTTAGTAAGTTCAAAT